>CM076581.1:820941633-821177482 GCA_034641835.2 Pinus albicaulis | reverse complement strand
AAAGTAAAATTTCCGACAGTGCGGCAAACTCTAACATCCATAAAATTGCAAACAAACCAAACAGATTGCCTTATAAAAGGAACTGTAATTTTCTTCCTTCATTTTGTATTCACGCGCGGCTCTTCCTGGTGCCATAGCCCATTAATGCGCCTAGGCAGGAAATGCCGGCCGTTCATGGGCCTATGGCAGCTGAAATAAGGCTCGCCCTTCCTAGAAGGCAATCCAACTTTAAAATCTCATTCCAACTTCATAATAAAAATATACTTAACCGCTCAAAACCTAGATAAGCAAGTGACCCATCAAATGAATTGTACCTGCTGAAAAGTTAAAACTAGACGTAGGAGTGTAATTTTCTTCCCTCGTTTTGTATTCAGGGGCGGCTCTCTCTTCCTGGAAGGCAGTTCAATCAGTTCTTATTTCAATCTTTAAAATAAAAATATCCTTAACAGGTCAAAACCTAGGTAAGCGAGTGACCCATTAAATGAATTTCAGCATTCAGCGAGTTTACCTCGAATTACTTTCTTGTTGAACTCCCAATGAGTTGTATCTGAGTACTTAAAACCCTGCAACAGAAATAAAAGAAATCATCAAACAACCCTAAGACTCCAAACCATTATCTACCATAAGACATTCTAAATTCTGTACCAAGGGGCATCCTACTGGTACACCTATTGTGTAAAACATCTATTTAAATGTGTGTTGGCTCAAATTAAACAAGAAGCATACCTGCTCAGGGGATTACCCTTCATAGAAATCTGAAATCATGGGTTTCGTCTCTTCTGCTCCTCATCGAACCAAACTAAATAAAATCAACTAATCCAAAAATAAAAGAAAATTCAACAAACACCAGCTGGGAAATGAAAAATCGACAAAGAAAATGCACTGTCAAAACCAATAAGAATGCATGGCCATGCCGTGGAAAAAAAATTAACAAGAAGAAGCCAATTCAAACCAATGCAGAATACAGAAGAAGATGAACTCAAAATAATAAGATATAATTTGCCTGAAATTCTTATATAGCTGCTCTGTCTCAAACGGTCATAAATTTACCCCAACCTCTAGTTCTTTCTCACTTCCGCTTTAATCTATATTCTAGATTTTATTTTACATTCATATCCACCGACATGGCCAGCGCTCTGCATTTCAAAATTTGTTTAAAATATAAAACAAATAACCTGAGTGATGATGGTGGATGGCAATTGCATGGAAGCAGTGCTGAAAGATTTCCAAACCAAAACCTTCAGGTTACTTTTTTTAAATGGAAATATTTTACAGAGACATGAAATATTTGTAGGTGACTTCGAAATTTTAATATTAACTGTTTATCTAAGATACTATGCATAGCCATTTATTTACCAAACTCGTTTTGAACTTATTTGAACCAGATTTATTTATTAGAAAATGGTGTTTTTCTTAACTTTAGTGATAAAAGGCGGCCAAGCGTCGTTGATCTGAAGAACAGGGAAATTGTTATACATGGTTGTTAAAAATGAATGGAGAATTGCATGTTTTAAAGACTTTTTAAAATTAGAATGGTAGTTTAGGATTTAGGTTTTAGTTTTAGTGAAGTTTGACTTCGAGTTAAATTAAGTTTTTTAATGTTTTTTTATTTTATTTTATTTTTGAATTAAGTTTTTATAGGATTTTCTTTAGATTTGAGTTAAATTTTGTATATGATTCATTTAGTTTGATTTTTTTTTTATTAAAATATTTTTTTATAAATTTGTTTGTATTTTCTATAAATAAAGAATTTATCAAGTTTATTTAAAAGTGAGAGATTGGTGGATGATTAATAATTAGATGCTAATTAATTTTCTTAATATATTTTTGAAATTTTATTCAAAATTTTAGTTATGTAATTTTGATATATCTTAATTCATCTTATTAAACTAGAGCAAATAATATTTATCAAAAGAGCAATGTAGTGGTTGTTTGGAATGATATTAAATGGGTTATATGCATGGAATTGAAAACAATTTTCATCAAGGTGGACTTTGAAAAGGTAGATGATTGCATTAAATGGCCTTTTATCTTGGTCATGCTATATGCTCTTGGTTTTGCCTAGCTTTTTTTTTGAGTTACAAAGACTTGATTTTCAAGATCATCAAGTATATATGTCAGTCAAGTAATTAATTATGAGGAAAGTTGACTTATTCAAGTTGATTGAGGAAAGTTGACTTATTCAAGTTGATTGGGAAAGGTTACGGTCTAGCCTCGACCCTCCCTATGTTAGACGTAGAGGCCCTATGCTAGCTCCTTCATCACAAAATTTTTCATGATCTCATTGATGGTACTCCCCTCTTCAGGCCTAACATTGGTCAAATGGTTAATGGACATCCTACTAACAATTATTTTCTTACCATCTTGGAGGAAAACGCATTGTTAAGCAACACCATGGCATTTGTTCATCTCTTCATTGAAGGCTTGAGCTCCAAGTTGAAAATGACCAAAACACAATGCTTGTGGGTTCACTTAGGAAGACATTCTCGCTTAATTATCTAATCCAGGTGGTAATGGATTCAACATAGTTTAAGTGTTTAAGTTCCAAGGGATCCCCTTTTCCTTCCAAGCTTACTTGAAAGCCCTTTAGAAGTGGTATTGCACAAATAGCTAATAAGTTTATAAGTGTATTTTAGATCTTTAACTCTAGCGACTAGATTCCAGAATTGCTTAAAGGTGTTAGTTGGTACTTATGCATGTAACAATCTTCCTATTAGATTCCATTTATTGTGGCCTATAGAGATGCTTCATCGGGACTTTCTCTTAACCAAACTATATGAAAAAGAGAATTTAATTGAGTCAATTAGGGGCTTTGTTGCAACCTTAAGGAGTGGCATAGCGTAGGGATAATGTTCTCTTTCAGAGAAACTCAGGGCTTGTGTGCAAAGTGGATAGTTTGCATTTTGGAGGGTCAAGAACACTAGAAAATGATCCTATGCAATTGCATCTTGCGAGGAGCCCTACTAGGTAAAAATAGTTATAAGAATGAAACTATTATATCTTATTGTTTTGAACTTTAATGAAAGTCCAAATCTAAAGTTCCTTTATGGCTCAAAGTATTCAGAAGGCCCAAAAGGCTATAAACATTTCCTTTCCTAGAAAAGTGGCTCACTTTGTCAAAAGTTATGCTTTGGTGATCATTGCATCTAGTGGTATCCTCTAATTCAACATAAAGATAAGTCTTATAAAGAAATTGATTAGTTCTCATTGAAGCCTCTATTCAAAAAACATATATATATATATATAGTGAAAGAAGTGATCTCTTTAAGGATCACACACACCAATTGAAGCCATGGGCTATGTTGAAAACAAAATTACAGTTATGTATGTCAAATAAGCCTACATTAATTGGATTTAGGGATTAGTCTCAAATGACATGCTTCTCAAGTTAGGGATGCTTGATTCGAGTACTTGGTGGAAAGATAAGCTAGAATCACTCGAAAAGGGTTAAGAAATATATACCTTGTTATACGTAATGGTGACTCAACCATGGGTCAATTAATGATGTCAAGTTAAACAAACTCTAGTGGGTGGCATATAAGAAGCCTACATGAATTTTTCAGTTATGTACAGTGTAGCAAGATTTCATTGAGCCCAAAATAACCATGTTTGCTTGGTCCATGCTTCTAGGTAACCTTCCTCTTAGCCAATGCCTGAAGTGTATTTGAGTTTCCCAGCCTAGATGCCCTTTCCATCACAAATATTAAATATTCAAGAATCTGTTAAATTTGTGTCATTATGCACCTTGATGGGGATGGTCGATGAGCACAGTGATAGGGACCTCAGAGGTGAAGGGGGGGGGGGGGAAGGGTGTTACCCACCACTCCACTGACTCCCATGGTGATTAAGGTGGGAGGTTTTGTGGCACACCTCCCTCATGCACGATATATGTGGGTTACTAAAATTAAATGTACCATCTTTCCAAGTTAATTCATTTACCTTTGACGAAGGGAATACAATGGAGAGATGAGTAGGGCTTTCGACAATTGCAAGGATGGCAGTCCCATCTCCCTATGTTTCGATTTTCCATTTTTCATTATGGTCTCTATTTGAAATATATGAGGGGATATTCTATGGAATTTGATGGTTGGGTGTCATCGGGTGGCGACACCATGTAAATCCTCTTTTAGAGAGTAGATTTTATAAGCCTTTGTCACCTTGCAACTTCAGTTGGCAAAGGGGATGGTCAACCTCTATGAAATGGATGTTAGGAAGCGCCTAAATCTAGGATACATTGTACGTAGAGGATAATGGAACTACAAAAATGTGTCTTTAAGAGAGGTTTCATGGAGGCTTAAACCTTTCCTTAAGGTAATTTTCATTTCTTTGTTTCTTTGGTTTTATGCTATTATTATAGGCTTTCAAAAATTCCCAACATATTTTTAGATGTGCATTGGGTATAAAGCTAGGGATCACCCAACCGAAGTTTCTGTCACCAACCTGTATATCAGGGTTTCTGCCCAATTATTGTTTTGGGTTTCAATCGAGACTCCCCTTTGTCCTTAGTTATTTTGGGGCAGGTTCCTTTGAAATGGATTGGGCTTGACGTTTCTTCTCCTTTGTGTTGTTGGTATGCAAGGGGGACTCTTCATAATGGATTCTAAGTGGTTGGTTGGTGGAACGAGTCTTATTGGAAGTGTAAGCTCGTGGAAGGCTCCAACGAACCCTGTGTGGAATTAGCCTCAAAATTTGATTTATGAGTGTCCCCATACCAAGTATTAATTTTATTTTGGAGGGTTGATCATTATGCCTCGTCAATGAGGATGCATTTTTTGGGGAAAGGGGGAACGTTAGAAATCTAATCGCGGCCAGCCTAGCCAATCTCGGGCTAAGGTCGAGTGGTTTCTACTTCCCAGACCGCGGCCTCTCTCGGTACCCAATTTGATATACAGAGGCAAGAGAAAAATGTACATCGGGAGAGGTAATATCTCTCAGATTCAGAACTTATTGGAGAAGTATCGCACTTGTTACCAGATCTCGGCCACATTAGGGGGAGAAGAAATCAACAAAAACTCATTTTGAACTTATTTGAACATGAATTATTTATTTGAAAAATGGTTTTTTCGTAACTTTAGTGATAAATGCAGCGAAGTGTTGTTGATTAGAGGGACAAGAAATTGTTATACATGGACATTAAAAATGAATATATATAAGTTTTTGTTTTTGTATGGCATTTTTAATTTTAATTTTTTAAATCATAAATATGTGAAATTTACAGATAGGTTTTAGTTTTAGTTTTGTATGTTTTAGGTTACGTAATTTAAGATGGTGAAATTTGAATTTCATTTAAATTATTTTCATATGTTTTTTTAAGTAGTGTGATTTTTTAAAATAAAAATATAACTTTTTTATAAAATTGTTTGTATCTCTTATAAATATAGGATTTATCAAGTTTACCTAAAAAGTGAGAGACTTGTATCTAATTAATAATTGGAGGCTAATTACTTTTCTTAATATCTTTTTGAAATTTTGCCCAGATGCGGTGGCAATTATCATAAGATTTCCAAATCGCATTAACTACCTCATGCAGACTCTTCACAAGTGGCGGCTGAAGCCTCCAAATCCTCCTGCTGGCGCATACCTCCAATGATCTCGATGAACCACAATTTAATGATTCCAATCTGTAGTATGATCCCCTAGTACCTCAGAAGCATGTCACATTTACTTCGCTCTCCCCTCCTTCGTCGATGGCGCTCCTTCTAGATATTTGACCTCCTTTTGATCAGATCTTACATAATGAATCTTTGTTTCTCCCTTAGTGATACTCACCACACCCACTTAGAAAACACTAGCCACACCCCTTGCAATTTTTTTCTCCCCTTCTGCCTTCTCAATCCTGCCATCATGGTTTGAGAGTGAGGGCACGTCAGGCGAGAAGGAGGAGGTCGTGGTCATGGGCGACCTCCTCGGGTTGTAGATTATGATGATAATTCTACACTTTATGATCCTAACATTCCTTTGAGCATTCACTATAAGGTTTCCTTTATGGAAGTGGATTAACATAATCATCTTGGAGATGTGAAATGGGCCCTTCAAAATATTATTGTCAAACACCTATGGAAACAACAACAATCAAGGGACTATGTTGAGCTAAAGGTTGTTGAATCCAATGCCCAGGTTAGCCACTTTCTCCATACACTGCATTAACTATCTTGTATCTTTGGTTTCTCTTTCCCTCTCATCCTTCTCACTACCTCCTCCTCTAGTTCCTAAGATGGAAGCAACTCCACCTCGTTTTCCTCCCCCTCCCCCTCGTCCCACATTGAGGATGCCATGAAATAGGGTCTAGCAAACGTGGAGATCGTGCAAGTGTCGACTCAACAAGGTTGGAGCTCCCATGGGTGTCACATTGTTGAAGAGTGGTCGAAGAAGTAACAGTTCAAGAGCCACCCCGTTGTGCAAAATACACCTCTACGACTTCTAGAGGAAAGTAACCAGCATTGTTTGTTTTTCACAATGACTCATAATATTTGTTTTTGGGCCTACTATAGTAGGAAATTTTGTGTTTTGGATCATAGTTTTGTGTGTCATTTCCTTTGGCTCAGTTCAAACTTGCTACTCTACTTCAGAACTATGCTTGTCACTAAGTTTTTTTTTTACTTTCAGTCTCACTCTGGGACCGGTTGGTTTCCCCATGAAGGACAATCGGTCTAATGAAGGTTATCACCACCATTATTGTTTCTCTATAAATATTGCACATAATTTTTGCTAATACAAAGATCAAGACTTGCTTACAAAAAAAAAAAAAAATCTCTTTGAAATTTTGGTCAAAGTTTTGGTTATGTAACTTTGATATATCTTAATTGATATTATTGAACTAGAGAAAATAAGATTGATCAAAATAATAAATGTTGTGGTTGCTTGGAAGGATATTAAATGAGTTATATGCATAGAATTTAAAACACTTTTGATCAAGGTGGACTTTGAAAAGGTAAATGATTCTATCAAATGGTTTTTTTTCTTGGCCATGCTACATTCCCTTGGATTTTCCTAGCTTTTTCTTTGAGCTACAAAGACTTGATTTTCAATATCATTGAGTATATATGTTAATCAAGTAATTAATTATGAGGAAATTTGGCTTATTCAAGTTGATTGGGCAAGGATACAGTCTAGCCTCGACACTCCCTGAGTTAGACATATAGGCCTTAGGCTACCTCCTTCATCACACTACTTCTCATGATCTCATTGATGGTTCTCTCCTCTTCATCGGGCTAACATTGGTAAAATGGTTAATGGACATTCTGCTAAAAAATATTTTCTTGCTATCTTGGAGAAAAAAAACATTGTTGAGCAACACCATGGAATTTGTTCATCTCTTTAATGAATACTTGAGCTCCAAGTTGCAAACGACCAAAACATAATGCTTGTGGGTTCACATAGGAAAACATTATTGCTTAATTATCTATTCAAGGTGGTAAAGGATTTAACACTGTTAAGTTTTTAAGTTCGTAGGGATCCCCTTTGCCTTCCAAGTTTAATTGAAATTCCTTTAGAGGTGGTATTTCAAAAATAGCTAATAAAGTTTATAAGTGGATTTTGGGCCTTTGACTCTTGCAGCCAGATTCTGAAATTACTTAAAGGTGTTATTTGGTACTTATGCATGTGCCAATATTCCTATTGGATTCCATTTTTTATGGCCTATAGAGATGTTACATTGGGACTTTCCCTTAAACAAACTATAATGGAAAAGAGAATTTAATCGAGTCAACTAGGGGCTATGTTGCAACCATGAAGAGTTGTGTAATTGAGGGATAATGTTCTCTTTCAGAGAAGCCTAAAGCTTGTGTGCAAAGTAGATGGTTCACATTATGGAGGGTCAAGAACACTAGAAGGTGTTCCCATGTAATTGCATCTTGCAAAGAGCCCTGCTAGGTAAAATGAGTTTGAGGAATGCAACTATTATATATTATTATTGTGAACTTTAATGAAAGTCCAAATCTAAAGTTCCTTTATGGCTCAAAGTATTTAGAAGGACTAAGAGGTTGTAAACATTGTTTTTCCTGGAAAAGGCATTCACTTTGTGCAAAAGTTGTGCTTTGGTGATCATTGCATCTACTGGTATCTTCTAATTCAATATAAAAATAAGTATTTTAAAGAAATGGATTGGTTCTCATTGAAGCCTCTATTCAAAAAACACACACACATGATCCTTAAAGATATCACTTCTTGCACACACACACTCACACACACACACATATATATATATATATGAAGTGATTTCTTTAAGGATCACACACACAAATTGAAGTCAAGGGCTATGTTCAAAACAAAATTTTAGTCACGTATGCCAGATAAGCCTACATTGAGTGGATTTAGGTTTTATTCTCAGATGACATGCTTCTCAAATTAGAAATGTTTGATCTAAGTATTTGGTGGAAATATAGAAGGTGGAATCACTCAAAAGGGTTAAGAAAAATAAGCCTTGTTATATATTATGGGTTGATTAGAAGAACGGGGAAATTGTTATTCATGGTTGTTAAAAATGAATGGAGTATTGCAGGTTTTGAAGGCTTTTTAAAATTAGAAAGGTGCGTAATTTACATATAGGTTTTAGTTTTAGTTTGTATGTTTTAGGTTGCCTAATTTAAAAATGGTGATGTTTGATTTTGAGCTAAATTATTTTTTTTATGATTTTTTTTTGTTAAGTAAATTATTTTTTATATGACTTTTTTGAGTTTTGAGTTTGTTTTTTTTTTTTTTTTTTAAATAAAGGATTTATTACGTTTACTTTAAAAGTGAGAGACTTGTAGATAATTAATATTTGGATGTTAATTAATTTTCTTAATTTTTTTTGAAATTTTGATCAAAGTTTTAGTTATGTGACTTTGATATATCTTAATTCATATTATTAAACTAGAGAAAATAAGATTTATCAAAAGCACAATGTAGTGGTTGTTTGGAAGGATATTAAATGGGTTATATGCATGGAACTAAAAACACATTTCATCAAGGTGGACTTTGAAAATGTAGATGATTGTAATAAATGGCTTTTTCTCTTGGCCATGCTATATGTCCTTGACTTTGTCTAGCTTTTTCTTTGAGTTACAAAGAGATTTTCAAGATCATGAAGTATATATGTCAATCAAGTAATTAATTATGAGGAAATTTGGCTTATTCAAGTTGATTGGGAAAGGCTATGGTCTAGCCTCGACCCTCCCTATATTAGACGTAGAGGCCCTATGTTAGCTCTTTCATCACAAAATTTTTCATGGGTTTCATCTCTTCTGCTCCTCATCTAACTAAACAAAATAAAATCAACCAATCCAAAAAAATGAAAAATAAAAGAAAATTCAACAAACACCTGCTGGGGAAAAATCGACCCAAAAAGAAGAAGAAGAAGGAAGCATGGCCATGCCCTGGAATAAAAAAATAACAACCAGAAGCCAATTCAAACCAATGCAGAATAGAGAAGAAGATGAGCTCAAAATAATTATAAGATATAATTTGCCTGAAACTCTTATATAGCTGCTCTGTCTCAAACGGTCATAAATTTACCCCAACTTCTAGTTCTTTCTCACTTCCGCTTTAATCTATATTCTAGATTTTATTTTACATTCATATCCACCGACATGGCCAGCCCTCTGCATTTCAAAATTTGTTTAAAAAAATGCCCTGTATAAAAATAGCAAATAACCCGAGTGAAGCAGTGCTGAAAGATTTCCAAACCAAAACCTTCAGATTAAGTTTTTAAATGGAAATATTTTACAGAAACATTAAATATTTGTAGGTGACTTCGAAATTTTAATATTTACTGTTTATTAAATGGTGACTTCGAAATTTTAATATTTACTGTGACAATGCATAGCTATTTATTTAGAAAATGGTGTTATCCGTAAGTTCAGTGATAAAGACGGCCAAGCGTCCTTGATCAGAAGAACAGGGAAATTGTTATGCATGGTTGTTAAAAATGAATGGAGTATTGCATGTTTTAAAGACTTTTTAAAATTATAATGGTGCGTAATTTACTTACAGGTTTTAGCTTTAGTTTTGTATGTTTTAGGTTGCCTAATTTACGATAGTGAAGTTTGACTTCCAGTTAAATGATTTTTTAATGATTTTTAAAATTTTTTGAATTAAATTATTTTTTAGATGACCTTTTTAGAATTGAGTTAAATTTTTTATATGATTCATTTAAAGTAGTTCGATTTTTTTTATCATTGGAATATTTTTCTATAAATTTGTGTGTATCTTTTTATAAACAAAGGATTTATCAATTTGTCTATGATTAATAATTAGATGTTAATTAATTTTCTTAATATTTTTTTGAAATTTTGGTCAAATTTTTAGTTATGTAACTGTAATATTCTTAATTCATTTTATCAAACTAGAGCAAATAAGATTTATCAAAAGAACAATGCAGTGGCTGTTTGGAAGGATATTAAATGGGTTATATGTATGGAACTGAAAACACTTTTCATCAGGTGGACTTTGAAAAGGTATATGATTGCATTAAATGGCCTTTTATCTTGGTCATGCTATATGACCTTGGTTTTGCCTAGCTTTTTCTTTGAGTTACAAAGACCTGATTTTCAAGAAAGTTGACTTATTCAAGTTGATTGGGAAAGGCTACGGTCTAGTCTCGACCCTCCCTATGTTAGACGTAGAGGCCCTATTCTAGCTCCTTCATCACACAAATTTTCATGATCTCATTGATGGTACTCCCCTCTTCTGACCTAACATTGGTCAAATGGTTAATGGACATCCTACTAACAATTATTTTCTTACCATCTTGGAGGAAAAAGCATTGTTAAGCAACACCATGGAATTTGTTCATCTCTTCATTGAAGGCTTGAGCTCCCAGTTGCAAATGACCAAAACACAATGCTTGTGGGTTCACTTAGGAAGACATTCTTTCTTAATTATCTAGTCCAAGTGGTAATGGATTCAACATAGTTTAAGTGTTTAAGTTCCTAGGGATCCCCTTTTCCTTCCAAGCATATTTGAAAGCCCTTTAGAAGTGGTATTTCACAAATAGCTAATAAGTTTATAAGTGGATTTTAGATCTTTACCTCTAGTGGCTAGATTCAAAAATTGCTTAAAGGTATTAGTTGGTACTTATGCATGTAACAATATTCCTATTAGATTCCATTTATTGTGGCCTATAGAGATGCTTCATCGGGACTTTCTCTTAACCAAACTATAGTGGAAAAGAGGATTTAATCGAGTCAACTATGGGCTTTTTACCAACCCTAAGGAGTGGCATAGCGTAGGGATAATGTTCTCTTTCAGAGAAACTCAGGGTTGTGTGCAAAGTGGATGGTTCACATTTTGGAGGGTCAAGAACACTAGAAAATGCTCCTGTGAAATTGCATCTTGCGAGGATCCCTACCAGGTAAAAATAGTTATAGGAATGCAACTATTATATCTTATTGTTGTGAACATTAATGAAAGTCCAAATCCAAAGTTCCTTTATGGCTCAAAGTATTCAGAAGGCTCAAGAGGCTATAAACATTTCCTTTCCTAGAAAAGTGACTCATTTTGTACAAAATTTGTGCTTTCATGATCATTAAATCTAATGGTATCCTCTAATTCAACATAAAGATAAGTCTTTTAAAGAAATTGATTAGTTCTCATTGAAGCCTCTATTCAAAAAACACACACACACATATATATAGTGAAAGAAGTGATCTATTTAAGGACCGCACACACCAATTGAAGCCATGGGCTATGTTAAAAACAAAATTCCAGTTATGTATGCAAAATAAGCCTACATTAATTGGATTTAGGAGTTAGTCTCAAATGACATGCTTCTCAAGTTAGGGATGCTTGATTCAAGTACTTGGAGGAAAGATAAGCTAGAATCACTCGAAACGGGATATAAGCCTTGTTATACGTTATGGTAACTCAACCATGGGTCAATTAATGATTTCAAGTTAGACAAACTCTAGTGGGTGGCATCTAAGAAGCCTACATGGATTTTTCAGTTATGTACAATGTGGCAAGATTTCATTGAGCCCCAAAAAACCATGTTTGCTTGGTCCATGCTTCTAGGTAACCTTCCTCTTAGCCAATGCCTGAAGTGTATTTGAGTTTCCCAACCTATATTCCCTTTCCATCACAAATATTAAATATTCAAGAATTTTTAAAATTTTTGTCATTATGTACCATGATGGGGATGTTCGATGAGCACAGTGATAGGGACCTCGGAGGTGACATGGGGGGAGGGTGGTTACCTACCACTCCACTGACTCCCATGGTGATTAAGGTGGGAGGCTTTGTGGCACACCTCCCTCATGCACGATATATGTGGGTTACTAAAATTAAATGTACCATCTTTCCAAGTTAATTCATTTACCTTTGACGAAGGGAATACAATGGAGAGAGGATGAGGGGTTTCGATGGTTACAAGGATGGTGGTCCCATGTCCCTGGGTTTCGATTTTTTATTTTTCTTTATGATCTCTATTTGAATATGAGGGGATATTCTGTGGAATCTGATGGTTGGGTGTCGTCAGGGTGGCGACACCATGTAAATCCTCTTCTAGTGGGTAGATTTTATAAGCCTTTTTCACCTTGCAACTTCAGTTGGTAGAGGGGATAGTCAGCCTCTATGAAATGGATGTTAGGAAGCACCTAAATATAGGATACATTGTACCTAGAGGATAGCGAAACTAAAAAAATGTGCCTTTAAGAGAGGTTTCATGGAGGCTTAAACCTTTCCTTGAGGTAATTTTGATTTCTTTGTTTCTTTGGTTTTACGCCATTATTATATGATTTCGACAATTCCCAACATATTTTTAGATGTCCATTGGGTATAAAGCTAGGGATCGCCCATCCGAAGTTTCTGTCACCAACTTATATATCAAGGTTTCTGCCCCATTCTTGTTTTGGGTTTCAATTGAGACTCCCCTTTTGTCCTTAGTTATTTAGGGGTAGGTTCCTTTGATATGGGACTGGGCTTCACGTATCTTCTCCTTTGTGTTGTTAGTCTCTAAGGGGGGCACTTCATAATGAATTCTAAGTGGTTGGATGGTGGAACGAGTCTTATTGGAAGTGTAAGCCCCTAGAAGGCTCCAATGAACCCTGTGTGGAATTAGCCTCAAACCAAGTATTATTTCCATTTTGGAGGGTTGATCATTATGCCTCATCAACGAGGATGTAGTATTTGGGGAAAGGGGGAACTTTAGAAATCTAACCGCGACTAGCCAGGCCAATTGGGCTAAGGTCAGGTGGTTTCCGCTTTCCAGACCACGGCCTCTCTCGGTACCCAAAATGATATACAGAGGCTAGAGAAAACTATACACCGAGAGAGGTAATCTATCTCAAATTCAAAACTTATTGGAGAAGTATCGCACTTGTTACTGGATCTCGGCCACATTAGGGGGAGAAGAGCTCAACAAAAGCTCGTTTTGAACTTATATGAACATGATTTATTTATTTGAAAATGGTGTTTTTCGTAACTTTAGTGATAAAGGCGGCGAAGTGTTGTTGATTAGAAGGACGAGAAATTGTTATACATGGGCATTAAAAATGAATGGATTTGATATATATATATATAAAGATGTGTAATTTACAGATAGGTTTTAATTTTAGTTTTGTATGTTTTAGGTTACGAAATTTAAGATGGTCAAGTTTGACTTTCAGTTAAATTGTTTTCATATGTTTTTTTTTAAGTAGTTTGATTTTTATTTTATTTTTATTTATTTTTTTTAATATAACTTTTTTATAAAACTCTTTATATCTCTTATAAATAAAGGATTTATCATTTTTACCTAAAAAGTGAGAGACTTGTATATGATTAATAATTGGACGCTAATTACATGTATTAATATATTTTTGAAATTTTCCCGGGATGCGGTGGCAATTGTCATAAGATGTCCAAATCACATTAACTGCCTCATGCAGACTCTTCACAAGTGGTAGATGAAGCCTCCAAATCCTCCTGTTGGCATGTACCTCCACTGATCTCGATGAACCACAATTTAATGATTCCAATCTGCAGTATGATCCCCTAGTACCTCGTATGCATGTCACATTTACTTCGCTCTCCCCTCCCTCGTCGATGGCACTCCTTCTAGATATTTGACCTCCTTTTGCCCATATCTTACATAATGGATATTTGTTTCTCCCTTAGTGATACTCACCACACCCCCTGCAATTTTTTTCTCCCCTTCCGCCTTCTCAATCCTTCCATCATGGTTCGAGAGCGAGGGCGCGTCAAGCGAGGAGGAGGAGGTTGTGGTCGTGGGAAACCTCCTCGGGTTGTAAATTATGATGATAATTCGACACTCTATGATCCTAATATATCTCTGAGCATTCACTATAAGGTTTCCTTTATGGCAGTGGATTAACATAAGCATCTTGGCGATGGGAAATGGGCCCTTTGAAAATTTCTTGTCAGACACCTATGGAAACAACAGCAAGCAAGGGACTATGTTGAGCTAAAGGTTCTTGAATCCAATGCCCAAGTTAGCCACTTTCGCTAGATTTTGCATTAACTATATTTTATCTTTGGTTCATCTTTCCCTCTCATCCTTCTCACTGCCTCCTCCTCCAGTTCCTGAGATGGAAACAACTCCACCTCGGTTTCCTCCCCCTATCTCTCAACCCGCATTGAGCATGCCATGAAATAGGGTGTAGAAAACATGGAGGTCATGCAAGTGTTGGCTCAACAAGCTTGGAGCTCCCATGGGTGTCACATTGTTGAAGAGTGGTTGGAGGAAGTAGCAGTTCAAGAGCCACCCCATTGTGCAAAATATACCTCTACGACTTCTAGAGGAAAGCAACCAAAATTGTTTGTTTTTCACAATGACTTGTAATCTTTGTTTTCAGGCCAACTATAGCAGGAATTTTTTTTGTTTTGGATCATAATTATGTGTGCCATTTCCTTTGGCTCAGTTCAGAATTGCTACTATGCTTGTCACTAAATTTTTTGTTTTACTTTTATTCTCACTCTGGGACCGATTGGTTTCCCTATGAAGGAAAATCAGTCTAATGAAGGTTATCACCACCATTACTGTTGCTCTATAAATAATGTACATCATTTTTGCTAATATGAAGATCAAGACTTGCTTACAAAAAAATATCTCTTTGAAATTTTGGTCAAAGTTTTGGTTATGTAACTTTGATATATCTTAATTCATATTATCAAACTAGAGAAAATAAGATTTATCAAAATAATAAATGTAGTGGTTGTTTGAAAGGATATTAAATGGTTTATATGCATGGAATTTAAAACACTTTTCATCAAGGTGGACTTTGAAAAGTTAGATGATTCTATCAAATGGCCTTTTTTTCTTGGCGATGCTATATGCCCTTGGATTTTCCTAGCTTTTTCTTTGAGCTACAAAGACTTGATTTTCAATATCATTGAGTATATATGTCAATCAGGTAATTAATTATGAGGAAATTTCGCTTATTAAAGTTGATTGGGAAAGGCTATAGTCTAGCCTTGACACTCCTTGAGTTAGACATATAAGCCCTAGGCCACCTCCTTCATCACAATACTTCTCATCATCTCATTGATGATACTCCCCTCTTCATCGGGCTAACATTGGTCAAATGGTTAATGGACATCCTGCTAAAAAATATTTTCTTACCATCTTGGAGAAAAAACATTGTTGAGAAACACCATGGAATTTTTTCATCTCTTTAATGAAGACTTGAGATTCAAGTTGCAAATGACCAAAACATAATGCTTGTGGGTTCACTTAGGAAAACATTATTGCTTAATTATCTATTCAAGGTGGTAAATTATTCAACACAGTTAAGTGTTTAAGTTCGTAGGGATCCCCTTTGCCTTCCAAGCTTAGTTGAAAGTCCTTTAGATATGGCATTGCACAAATAGCTAATAAAGTTTATAAGTGGATTTTGGGCCTTTGACTCTAGATGCCATATTCCAGAATTACTTAAAGGTTTTAATTGGTACTTATGCATGTACCAATATTCATATTGGATTCCATTTGTTATTTTCTATAGAGATGTTGAATTGGGACTTTCTCTTAAACAAAATATAGTGGAAAAGCGGATTTAATCGAGTCAACTAGGGGCTACATTGCAACCATGAAGAGTTTTGTAGTTGAGGGATAATTTTCTCTTTCAGAGAAGCCCAAGGATTGTGTGCAAAGAGGATGGTTCGCATTATGGAGGGTCAAGAACACTAGAAGGTGTTCCCATGTAATTGAATCTCGCGAAGAGCCCTGCTAGGTAAAATGAGTTTGAGGAATGCAACTGTTATATCTTATTGTTTTGAACTTTAATGAAAGTCCAAATCTAAAGTTCCTTTATGGCTCAAAGTATTTAGAAGGCCTAAGAGGTTGTAAACATTGTTGTTCCTATAAAAGTGACTCACTTTGTGCAAAAGTTGTGCTTTGGTGATCATTGCATCTAGTGGTATCCTCTAATTCAATATAAAAATAAGTATTTTAAAAAAATGGATTGTTTCTCATTGAAACCTCTATTCAAAAGACACACACACACGGTCCTTAAATATATCACTTCTTGAATTATATATATATATATATATATATATATAATGCAAGAAGTGATTTCTTTAAGGATCACACACACCAATTGAAGTCAGGGGCTATGTTCAAAAAAAGAAAAAATAGTTATGTATTCCAGATAAGCCTACATTGAGTGGATTTTGGTTTTAGTCTCAGATGACATGCTTCTCAAATTAGGGATGCTTGATCTAAGTATTTAGTGGAAAGATAGAAGGTGGAATCACTCAAAAGGGTTAAGAAAAATAAGCCTTGATATACTTTATGGTGGCTCAACCATCGGTCAATTAATGATGTCAAGTTAAAAAAACTCTAGTGGGTAGCCTTTAAGTAGCCTACATGAATTTTCCAATTATGTATATAACAGTGTGGAAAATTTTCATTGAATAAAAAAAAACCATATTTGCTTGATCCATGCTTCTAGGTAACCTTCCTCATAGCCAATGCCTGAAGTCTCTTTGAATTTCTCAACCTAGATTCCCTTGCCATCATAAATATTAAATATTCAAGCATTTGTTAAGGCTTCTTTGATAGGGATCTCGTGGGGGGGTGGGGGCTAGTGCTCGCCACCCCATTGACTCACACAACGATTAAGGTGGGAGGTGGTGTGGCACGCCTCCCACATGCATGATATGTGTGGGGTTCACTACAAGGAAAAGACCTTCTAGCGGAGTTTTTTGCGAAAGCCCCAATAAAAATAGCCCAAAAATACGTTTGTAGTGGAGGTCACCAACAGAGGTGGGTGGGCACTTGTTTTAGTGGATGCTTTTTGTACGGTGTGTCTACAATCTAAAAACACATTGGTGCTTTACTATCCATACAAGCATCAGTGCCACATATAACATGGTGCACCGTGGAAATTGGGGGGTGGGGGGTGGTGCTCGCCACCACATTGACTCACACAACGATTAAGGTGGGAGGTGGTGTGGCACGCCTCCCACATGCATGATATGTGTGGGGTTCACTACAAGGAAAAGACCTTCTAGCGGAGATTTTTACGGAAGCCCCAATAAAAATAGCCCAAAAATATGTTTGTAGCGAAGGTCACCAGCGGAGGTGGGTGGGCACTTGTTTTAGTGGATGCTTTTTTTACGGTGTGTCTACAATCTAAAAACACATTGGTGCTTTACTATCCATACAAACATCGGTGCCACATATAGCATGTTGCACCGTGGAAATTTTATTTTATAAAATAAATAACACAATGCATTGGTGCTTGAACAATCGATAACACCAGAAAAATGTTACTTTTAAAATTTGTCGGTGCTATATACACTCGCAGCATCGGTGCCCTTCATGTAGTAAAATTCCCCAATGCATACCAAGAAGGAGCACCACCATAAATTTTAAATTTCAAAAAACTGTGGTGTTATTTTCCAACGATGCACCGATGCGGTAAATGTACTAAAACACCCTGAGGCATCATCTAAAGACAATCACTATGCGGTTTTTAATTTTTAAAAATAGAGTAATGTTATAGTCAAACAAAGCATCGACGTGGTACCTATATTAGAACGCCCTGGGGCGTCTTAACAAAAGAATCATTATAGATATTTTAATTTTAAAAAAAATGTGGTGCTCTTGGATATATTCCACATCGGTGTGGTTATAGTAATGCATTAGAGGAGGGTTAAACAAAAAAACCCTCCTTGCCATAAATTTCATTTTTAACATCTACAATTCTAGAGAGCTCTGAAGCACTGGTTCCACTCATTCCTCATGAAAGCACCCTGACGTCGGTGCTTCTCTTGCCCACCATCATTTTCTCTTTCCCACCATCCTTTTGTACCATGCTCACTGCCTGAATTTCCAATTTTTTCAAACCGTGGTAAAATTTGTTTTCTCCATTACGTGTCAACAATGCCTCCTCAATGACAAAATGTCCAGATAATGTTTATGTTTCTCTATAATTTAATTTTTTAGTGGATTAGAATTTCAAATTAGCTTAAAATTTCCATTGTTTTTCCAAACAATTTTGTTCCCTATGCGATGTGCTCGATATGTTTGGCTTGCCCCAATAGTGGTTCACCCCGTAAATTTATAGGGTGCACCACAATTCAGTGTGTGAACATAACACACCACTATTTTTGTGGTGTGTTTCATAAATTAAAATGCATTGGGAAAGGTAAAAATTATACATCAGTGCGTTACGCCAGGCGTATTTATATTTACCAAATGCACCATAAAAATAATATTTAAAAATATAGCTATATATGCGTGCGTTCGATAACTTGAATGTTCTGTACCAGTGAGAAAAGGTTATGTGTGCGCACGAGTACATAAGTGTGACACACTATGATGAAAAATTAAATTTATGAACCAACAACGATGCATAATACATATGTGCGCACTGTTTTTGGTGCAGTATGTTTTACAATGCACCAGAGCTAGTGCATAACTGTGTTTTGGGCTCACCGATGATTTTTTTTTAATTGAAAGTTATGTTTCCATATTTATAAATACATTTTTCATTTAACAAAAAAAAATTATTTTATGTATGAGGTTGATGTATTTTATATGTCAATAATGTATGAGATACGACAACAATAGGAGCAGTAGCAAGAGTAAGAGAACACGACGGACCCATACAATATGGTCCAACCATGGGAGGCTAGAGAGAGGGAGAATACCTAATTGTTTTCCTACAGTACACACTCCAAATATCTTACCTGGATATTCGAGGTCCCAGATATAAACGACCATGGTGCCATGGATTTCATAAATGGAACTGTGAAAATTTTATTATATGTTAAACGTTCCCAGTTCAAATCGTAAAATAATAGTGAAATGAGAAGGCAGTGGTATGGAGAAAAGGTATCATATTAGGGTTTCATGGGTCTTATCAGTGACACACCAAACACTGTGAAAACTTGCAAGTGTGTCTTCCACACTACTTTTGTATCATACCATTGATGTCCTTCAAACCGGCGACGATATATGGCGTAGGCTCATGACTTTCAATGACAGATGTATATGGCTTGGGCTTAAGGTATTCAATGATAATTCTAGGGAGGATATACCAGGTAGCTTGCACTACTACGTTTGTTGTATCAGATATATATGGTGCATTTTTTTTGTTCATGTGTATGTACGTAATTATATGTTGGTGTTGATATGTATATTGTTAGGTCATGTTAGATATATTCATTTAATGTGCTTGCAGATAAATGTGTATGTGATAGCAGTTAATTGATATGAGATGTATATTAATTTGAGGATGTGTGTGGTGATGATGTTAGATTACAATGTTTATGTTTTTTTAGATGTGATCACGATGATGATGCCTTGTTAGTTTATTAGATTTGTGTGCTAGCTAATGACATTTATATGTGCTAGATGTGTATATACTTAGATAATGTTAGTAAATTCAAATGTGTATCTTAGATGATGTTTATGTTTGACGTTAGATGGTTATCATCATGATGTTTATTTTTATGAAATAATATGTGTTATAGATTATATATTGGTGAACTTATATCAAAATTTTATATATGAAATTGCATGCAAAACAAGTTACTTTAAAAAAAAATGCAAAGATGTTTTTATAAATTACAAAGTTTAGTATGGTTGAAACTATAATTGTAAAATTACGATATATATTATTCTAATTCTTAGATAGTTCATTGATATTCAATCTAACTTAATTAGAAAAATATTTCAATGCTTGGAAGGAAAAAATAATTAAAGGTAAAATAATTTAGTTAGTTCTTAATAAGAGGAAAATGTGTAACTCGTTCAATTTTTAATATAGAATATTAATAATAATAAATTATTCAAAAATACAATTTAATCATCCAAAGGGTCTTGGATAGATGGTGATCTGGTGCTCTGTTATGACACTCCTTGATGTGAAGTCACCAGTTCAATTCCCTACCCTGATCAGGGTGATATATTGGACATGATGAAGATGTAGTCTTGCCAAGTTTACAAAAAAAAAAAAAAAACAATTTAGCCAATTGAATATTGGTTTATAAAATTCAATCTATTGTTAAATTTAAAAATCTTAAGTCATAATTTTTTTATAATTAATTTAGATTTAATATAACTTAAAAAATTATATTTTTATAAAATTGAATTAATTACTAAAGTTATGAGATTTTCAAGCAATTTAAATTTAATATTTATAGCAACTCTTAACAATTTAAATTAGAAATTTTTGAATCTAAAGATGAGGATCAAAAATGTAAAATAAGGCTTGTGATGTTACTTGTAGTTGGGGATTTTCTCTCTAGGAAGTTCTCTTAAAGAGGAAAGGGAATTTTTTTCTAGTAATAAAGTTATAACATGTTAGTGTTATTTTGGCTCCTTATTTGTTATTGTATTGATTTAAATTTAACTCTTTTTAATAATAAATATGAGTTAAATAATACAAAAATGATACTATTTTAGATTTAAACTTTTGACAAATAATATATTTGATTATTTCTTAATGAACAAATCAAAATATATTATTTTTTCCACATACTTATCATGAGATAGTCACTAATATTCATGTTTTCACTTTTCTTCTAGATAATATTACATCATGTTCACAATGACAAAGACATGTCTACTTTAAATAATTTACTTATAAATAAATAAAAATAGATATTTACTTTACATAATTTAAATAGGAAGGAAAAATTCATTACCAAGTCTATTTGAAAGTCAAACAAATGCCTCTTATTCACCATCACGATAGTTATCATTTAATTTTTAACCACAAAATATTTATTAATTCAACTTGTATTTACAATTACCATTTAAAAGAAAAGTCAAAACTCTTCCATTATCCATGAAGAAAAAATTAAAACCTAGCATGCATCCATGTAAGCCCATTTGTTTATCTTATGGTCAAAACAAAAATGTAATAAACATTTTATACATGCATAAGACTGTGTTTACTTTTACATAATGTTGCAAGAACCGTAATTTAAATATAGTAAACATGGTTTTATCTTTCATGTCAAAAATTTAATCTTACACATTAATGCACATTTTTTTCATTGTTAAAGTCCTCTTAAAGTTATCACTAGATGATGATTTATCTTGATTTGAACTGATTAATAAACCAATAAGTATCTAAATCGAGACTAAATCTTCAATGTTATTTATAAATTCATTATTTTCTTCTCATTTTCCAATTTGAGAAGGATTGTGACCTTGAATCCTTATTATCATAGATATTGTACACGATTGGAAATACTTAGTTTTAAGTGTAAAAATGTTTCCACAACAAAAAAAATTGTAAAAATCTTTGTGAATGTTACCAATTATATTATAAAATTCCAATAAGATGAATACAAAAAAATATAATTAGCATAATAAAGAAAACAAAAACATACAACAATAATATAAATGATGAAATAACATAAGTACATATCACTCTCCATTTTCATCGTCCTAATTATCTTCCTCTCTTGGCATGATAACACCGTTGTTCTCAAAAATATGTTTTGATCTATGGTCGCGTCTTAATGCGAACCAACAATCCATATCCAACACATCTGGGTAAAAAAAACACTTGGTTACAATGTTTTGGGAAAACATAAATCTCCCTATATTCATGCCACATCTTTCTAGGGTTGATAGATATTAGCCCACTATAGCGATCTTACTTTACATTATTCCGATCAAAGGTGTCCCACTACTTACACCTAAAAATAACACATTAGAATGAAGAGAAGTCCACTTGAATGGTCTCTTGTATTATTCCAACATAACCTAACATCCCTTGCATTACGTTTTGATCGAGGTGGCTAGAATGACTAGATCGGTCGAACTCAACTTCCACTCCACAACCTTGTGTCATGCATCCATCATCAGCCTTCGTGTGAAAATGATGTCCATATGCCCACATAGATGGGAAAAAATGCCCCTTGGTGAAAAAAAATCACAGTGTCTTGTGTCTAATAACCTGAACATAATTAAAAATATAAAATATATATAGATGTTACAATTCAAAGGTGTAGTATGAAGTTAAAATTGTATAGAAAGAGATTATAATTATCCAGTTTATGCACCCAATTCCTATGTTTAGTGCATCCTCTTTAGCACGCCGGTAACAACCAGATGTATTGTATTTCTCTCTAACTTGATCAACAACCCAACTGTTAGGGCATTCCATTGGCATATTTCTTTTAAATAATTAGGATAAGGCACGCTTCTACCATTCAATTGTTTGAATTTTTTCCTATCACTGTCCCATTTCATCCTCTTTTGTTCGTACAATGTGAACCACGGTTGTGTCTCTTCCATATTGTAAAGAATGAATTTTTTGATGGCTTCAATTTTTGCATTTGTTGATGAAATCAAACCAATATATATATATATATATATATATATATATATATATAAGATCAAAATATGCATTAATATGAAGTTTAGTGTGAATAGTTACTGTGTAGTAATTTGAAAAATGATAAGCCTACACTTACTCTTTATCATGCACCTCTTTCGATTTGTTTCGAGAAGCTCCCCTTCTCTTTTGTCATCATCCCTTTCTCTATCCCCAAACTGTCGCATCTAGTGTGTTATCAATTTGCTCGATGTACTCACTGGCATAATAGAAAGACTCGTACGATATATACCCCTCTACCATAGAATCCTAGGGTTTTTCCCTTTGTCGAACAAACCATTTCAATTTATTCATGTACCTCTCTAAGAAGAACATCCAACAACAAGAAACCACCCCAAATAATTCAACCTTGTCTACTAGGTGAATTAGAAGAGAATCTGCATGTCCATGAAAATTGTTGGTTGTTCCTTCTCAAACATACAAACAATCTCAACTATCTCTTGATGCTAATATGGAATGCTAGCTATATGAATTTGCTTTGATGTGATCCAACATACAAATGAAAATACTTTAAATATGGCACGTTGTAGGTCCCGGGGGAAGTCATGGTCCACACACCCACGTATGAGCAAAGGATAATGACATTGCATAGTAATTTGTACATTATACAAAAACTAATTATCAAATACCTCATTACATAAAAATAAAAAAACATATTTTTGACATACGTACCCTTAGAAGTTTCAAATGGTCATGCGATATCAACCCTGAAAAGTGGTCTTCCATAGTGAGGCAACGTCGTAGTAAACACCCATATAAAGAAGGAACCCTAACACTCATTATAAATTCCTTTTCCAAAGAAATATCATATTTCTTTAAAATCCATGGGACATCATCTTCTTTGAAATAACAAGAGGGACCAAACTCTTCTCTAGTTTCTTGTCTTTGCCAATGTTTCTTTTTAGTTTTTGAAGAAATAAGATCTCTCCTAACAACCAATGTGTCACTTTCTTTCGATGATATGATCCTCCATAAAGAATACGAAACATTTTTAAATATATTCATGGGATCTAGTAAGTGGGAAATATTAAGATGCTCCCAATATGGGAGCTCGTAAAAGACATATTTCCTTTTCATCCCAATGGGAAATTTCTCAACATAGGTGTTGAAGAATTTTGGATCATCAAACATAGGCTCCTCATTTCTATTAAACATTTCTGCAAACTCCTTCTCCTTCTCTCTCTCATATTCTTTAATCCATTCATTTGGTGTCGTATTTGCAATCCTTTGGGTTCTCTCTGGTTTACGATTGAAAGCGTATGTTTCTCTTATGTAAGGGTGTTCTTCTGGGAGGAATACCCTAGAGAATTCATACATTGTCTTTCATAGGTGGATGGACCACCTAGCCTTCAGATAATGTTCAAAAAATTTACATCCATGATACCCTTTTGGTACAAGACCCGCGAAATTATTGTTTACAGATCGACACGTTAGCGACCATGAATATCTAAAAAATTGCAACGAATTAAATAAATAGGTGAAATAATATTGTTACATATATTAACAAATCAATAAAATGTAATTTATGAGAGAAAAATCCTAAGCCTGGATAATCATGTATGGTGTAAGCACATATGCCATACAGTGTAAAACTCCTCTCTGTTGTGATGGGTATTGATACATCGTACACATGTATCCCTTCCCATAATTCCTTCAATTCATCTACCAATGGTTTTAAGTAGGCATCCATATTCTTCACTTGTCTTCTACTAGGGACTATGAGAACCAACATAAGATTTTCATTCTTCATGGACAACCATGGGGGGATATTTTTATTAATCACTACTACAGGCCAAACATAATAGTTGGTGTTTTGGAGGGAATATGAGTTAACGCCATCCATGGATATGCTGAGTCATAGGCTTTGTACTTCATCCTTGAATTTTTCAAGCCATGTATCCTCTATATGCTTCATGGCTATTGAATATTTTGGGATTCGCATAACTCCGTACTTCTATCTGAGGCATGTCATCCTTGCAACATAGATAGTTCTTTGCAATGAAAGAGCCTTTGAATACTTGGGATTATAGACATGTGCATCAATAAGTTATGACGAGGACCATGTGATTTACCCTTTTTTTTAATTATGGTACCTGTCATGCCCACATTTCGGACATGTCTCTTTATCTACATATTCTCCTCCATATAGAATACAATAATTCATACATGCATGATACGATATGTAATCAAAACCCAACATTTTCAACAATTGCTTTGCCTCTTTGCAGCTACTCGACAAGACATTATCACTCGGAAGAACCATATCTGTGAATAACCTGTAGTTGGTGGGGTATATAATTGTACAATGTCAATATTTAACGTTCGTAAAATGAATCATTTTTAATGTTGATTTTGTGACAAGATTTATCAAAAGATAAGGGACTTGATTGATCATGCAGGTGAATAACCTCAATATTTCCGAGAAAAATGCATTCAACATTCCAAACTTCGCTTTCAATTTATACGATAGAAATGTTGTCTCTAGCTAAGTAGACTTTGATTTTCCACCAGGTCCAAAGAGAGGGGTGGTGGAAGCATATTTCAGCCTTTTGAATAAGGTATCATTGATATGAGCATCATCCCCTATCTCACCATTCTAGAATTCATCTAACAAAATTTCCTCTATGGCAGTCTTATCTCGTAAGTAATCATCCATACTAACCACTATTTGATTTCCTCCATTGCCAAATTGTGATGAAGAACTACTATTGTTATAGTCATTCCTAATTGGTGAATCTGGACATAGTGGGAATTGAATAGGTGGTTGATTCAACCATTCCTTGTATATGTCCTCTCTGAGGCTTACACTTAATGTAGCCTTCTCTCGAGTTGGCGTTGTAGCGGGGTGCACTGAAAGATGGTAGGTGGGTTTCTCATCATCACTAGAATCCTAATTTCAAAAAATATTGAACGTCATTAGTACAACATCAATGATATTAGTAAGCACGTCAATGCAATTGGTTTGTTGAAATTAAATTATACCAAACAATTATTACCATCATTGATCTAGGATTGCATCTAGAAGATGCCATGTTCCAATTGGCAAGGTGAAGAGGCTATCCATTTTCATCTACCAACTGCTTGCGATATGCTGCTCCTGATAAGAGCTTCCAATGTTTTTGAAATGGAGGAATATTTTCTGCATCTGAAATCGATTATGAATCAGGATCCTACAAATTTGGATACATTTTTATTCAATTGACGTGGATTAAAATAAATAAATTCAATTAGATAATCAAAATATAAATAAAATATGAACTTACTGGAGATGGAAAGGGAGAAATCCATGAAGGATTTTGATCAACAATATGGAAAAAGATGGAATTTGAATAATTGGCCATTTGATATTATTGAGATTTTTTCTGTGCATTTGAGAAGAATCAGAAATAAAATTGTGTGCATATCGAAAATTAATCGCAAGAACCATATACCATAATCTGAATTTCAATATAGTTTCCAAACCATTTTTCAAAAATAAGGCAGCTTTAAGCACAAAATGTATAGTATGAACTATTGTAATTCATGTGGATGTGTCCTAAGGGATAGTTTGAGATTAATATGTCATTTTATGTGAAAATAAAAATTTAGATAGATTTTAAACCCTATCGATGCACTTATCAGAATAAAGTGCACAAATGTGTTTAAAAAATACCAGCACTGAGGCGTTCAAATAATACC
Source organism: Pinus albicaulis (assembly GCA_034641835.2). Lineage (NCBI taxonomy): Eukaryota > Viridiplantae > Streptophyta > Pinopsida > Pinales > Pinaceae > Pinus > Pinus albicaulis. The sequence goes on along the minus strand of CM076581.1, from coordinate 821,151,026 downwards.
CGCACTAGTTTTCGACATCCCGAAAAGAAAAGAAAAATGTTATCATATTGGTTCTCTTGTACAAAAACGCACTGATGCGTTTCAAAAAAAGAGTATCGCTACGCACATATTTTCAAATTTTAGAAAATAAAAAACGAATTCAACCAAATTTGTGCTCTTATAACAATTAGAGCACTATGATTTTAAACAAAAACCACATCTTTGCGTTAAAAAAATTAATCACGCAGTTATCACTCTGTCATATTCCCAAGGCTGAAGAAGGAATCCAAATAGAGGTAACCACAAACCAACCTTTTAACTTGGTAGCTAGCCCTACCAAGTTGGAGAGGGCTCTCTCCATAAAACACAGCCTAGGAGGCTGAATGCATTAGGATTTTAGGCTAGGTATGATTTCAGGGGTTGTTTTGATTTGATTGGGTTGGGTTTGACTGGATGAAAATATTAGGTCAAGGGAGCTAGGTTAGGGGAAATGAGATAGGGTTGCAGAGATCCAATGGGGCAAGGTAGGAATAAGGCTTATCACTTAAAGATGATTGTGATAAATGGCTTTGAGACTGATGAGAAAATATGAAGAGCATGGGAGATATATTCTTCCTAAATAGAGTAAAATGGACAAACTGTGATCAATTACCCAAAACAGAGCATGAGCAAGCATGTGTTTTGATTATAAAATTTGAAAGAGATCATACCATAGAGATGAAGTGAACATGAATACAACACATTCTAACATATGAAACTGATGAAAAAACAATGATAAACATCATACCACAAGTATCCCAAAAATTCGCTGCAACTCCTCTTTATTAGCTGGCCAAACTGAGTACAATAGTTCCTTGATCAACAAGCTAACATCCAAATTGATTCCAACCCTTGCTTAGTGTGAATAAAGGGGCCAAATAGACATCAAACAAGCTTCACTCATCCTCAAGGGTTGAATCCATGAGGTGAGGAAGAGATCCACTAATTTCTGAACTAGAAGCTAAAGTGTAGGATGGTCCAAGTGACTCACTCCTCATTACACTCAAACTGATTCATCTTGACTAAAGGATAACTTTACCTAATGAATCTAACCCTAGGTACCTTAACCTTGACATAATTACATTTATCATGATGAATTAAATTAATAGAAATATGACTTTCTAAGATAAAATCAAAATTTTCAATGAAAAACCAAAAAGATTAGCAAACTGTCATATTTGTCATTTTCCTGTCATATGCACAACAACTTAAGGTTGTGCACCCTCCATGTTCAAGGCAACTTTTGAATGACCTACAAGTGGCCAAATCAGGCCAAAGCTGGCTTGTTGGAAAGCTTTTCAACTCCTCTTTCTGAAAATGCCTCCGTCTCTCAAAATGATTCTAATTTGATCCTTCAAACTTTCAATCTCCTAATACTTCTCTGTGCGCAACGCCTAGGCAAAAATATGGGCAGAAATACGATTTTTTGGTGGTTTGTTTCCCTTTTGACTGACCAATTTACCTCAAAAACCTTAGAAAATTTACAAGGTGCATGTATTCATCATTATGAACCCAATGGTGGTGACCTTTTGCCCAAAAAGTGTCCCTATCATTTGCGTAGCACCTAGGGTGTTGTGCATAGGACAGTCAAACTGTGTTAAAATTCTGAATTTTATGGAAAAATGGGCCTCCAAGATGGAGCGATATCTCACTAAACATGAGTTTTTTTGCAAAAATGAGAGAGGTTTTTGTTATTTGGCATGTTTGAACAAAAACCTCCTCTAGTTTCTGAAAATTAATTTTTGTTTGGCCACAATCTTCTCTGCAAAAAGGTGTCTCAAACAGGATTTTGCACAAGCAGAAAAATAGGCTGTGAAGATGTGAATGTATCTCTGATTCTGTAATATCTGTGTAAAAATTGAGAAAGGTTTTTGTACTTTGATATCTTAGGAACAAAAACCTCCTCCAGTTTCAAAAAAATCATTTTTTTTGCCACAATATGTTCTGCAAAAAGGTGACCAAACAGGACATTTCTGGAAAATGTGCCTTCGAAGAGTTTTCCAAATTTTCCCAAATTTTCATCAAATTTTCTCAAAATTGCTTCAAACTTACTTCATGGAGACATGATATGGTATGTTATGCTATCATGGATGCATCAATGAGCAAATCCAACTTACCCTTCTCTTTCTACTTGATTAGGGTTTGTAGTTCTGGACCAATTCACAGAAATTAAAGTAGCCCACATGTTTGAAACAAGTGACTGCCATGGGTGAGGCCATTAGTTTTTTGGTGTTTGTAGGTTCAAGTCTGAGGATCCTCCCTCCTTTGTGTGGTCTCCTCTATTATCTTTCCTCTTCCTCGATGTATGGTATGTTATGCTCTTCTTCTGCTGCCATGGTGTTTTATTTCCAAAACCCTAGGGAAGTATATGATAATGTGGAAGGTGACTTTGGGGGATAGGAAATGGGAAAAGGGAAATTTGTGGGAAATAGTATTAGGGATATGAGAAATGGGGGAAGGGAAAAGGAGTGATAGTGTGATGGGAATTGGGAATTGGGAGCCTAGGTAAAAGGAGCACCTAGGGCTTATGTATTGTGATTAGAAACTTAGGGAAGGGGATTGTAATAATAGGGATTTGGGAAATATTATTTTCAATGTGGGAAGGGTATGAGAATGTAAGGGAAATGGGAATTAGGAGTTGTGAGTGTTAGAGGGAATGATATGGTTTTGAACGGTTAAAACACCAAATTCTCAAGAAAATTACACAACACCAAACAAATAAACTTTAAGGAGGTAAATGATGATGAAAGACACCTTTACTCAGTTGCTGGAGGCTCAAACAACTGTTGCAGAAGTTCTGGAGGTGATTTGGCATAATTTGGATGATTTTTTGGCTTGCTGGACATATGTGCAATTCCTTAAGGATATGCGTAGCAACTAAAGGTTGTGTGCAATGCCTTCAGTCTGTGCACATCGCCTTCAGGGTATGCACAATGCCTTTAGTCTATGCGAAACTCCTAAGAAATGCAAACGTGTAGACCGCTTTTGGAGGCCTTCTCGGTGTCAAAATTGGGTGAAGGATAGCTCGTTGGAAAAATTATCCTGTCTAATTTCCAAATATTTCTTTATTTTTATGAATGGACTTGAATTGACATGTCAAAAATTGATTCTCCCAAGATTGGTCAATAAGTGAAGAATGAGGGTGAAAAAATGCAGTGTGATGTTGCAGGCAACTTTTGTAGGACTTACTCTACTCCAAATCGAGCTCAAGATATCTCATTGGAAATATCTCTCTGTATAGTTATCATTTGACTCATAAATAAAGTCATTTGGATACTCAATATAGGAGATAAATGGATTTTCCCAAGGTAACTCTAGAAGTGCAGCAAACCTCTTGTAGCAACTGTGTTTTTTATATTTCTCTGAAACCATGACACCTGTGTAAAAATTGAAGGAGGTTTTTGGTTTTGGACCTATGAAGGAAAAAAGCCTCACTCATTTTTATCAAATTCATCTTGTATTGGTCAGAAACATAATTTGAAGCAAAACTGGCCCTATGAGTGGCAAACGATTTGTCCCTTGGAATGAATTCTTGAAAACTGGTGGGGACGTGATGTTTATGAGCTGAAATGACCTCATACTTACTGATATGACATAACTTATGCCTTATCTTCTCAGATTTCTCTGATTCCATAGCAAACCGTAGCTCAGTGGGAGAGGAAATTAGGGTTTAGTGCTTGTGGAAAATGATGATTTGGGCACCCTTGGGAAAATACAACTCCCTTTGACATTTGATCAATTGATGAACTAAAAACTCTTGCACTTTGACTTGTGCTTTTTTGGCATGTGGAACTGAGTTGGCAGATTTTGGGAGACTGAGTACTTATTACATTTGAATTGACATAAAATTACATCTTAGAATGAAACTCACATTTGAAATAAAAATTACATGATGAAATAAGAATTTCTCTTTACAAATCATCTTCACATGGTGAAGAGATGTTATTTTATCACCCTTTACTTGTTGGCCTTATGCAATGGAATGGAGTTTTATTAGACCATGAAAACTCTAGAAAACCTAATGATAACCTTGACAAGACTGGACTCCATGTTGACATGACATGATGAATTGACTTTATGGATGATGTACAACCAGCAAGGTATGGAAGTGTGCCAGCAAGCAAATGAAATTTAAGGAAGAGTGATGTTTCTGGATTAGGGCTACCATCAGCGACTAATATTTTGCATGACCCAGTGGAATGATAAAAAATTCTGAGTGGGACCCCTAATATGAATATGAAAAGAGTATATTTTGATCAATGATGGCAGGATGCAAATACTGACACTAACATCGGCTCTGGTTGGGGATGGTAGCTCCTTGGAGGTGCCAAGAACACCGTAGACCAAGTTTCGATCCATTGGGCATGGAGTAAAAAACTAAAGACTAACTGAATACTGAAAAATTGACTCAAGTCTAACTCAAAACAAACTAAAATTAACTGAAAAAAACTAAAAAAAAATTGCTCAAAATTGAGCTTATTCAACACACCTACTCTAACTGATCCATTCATCACCTGATCAAGTGAAATAGAAAAAAAAAATGGAACCATGTAAACATTATGGATGATATTTGAATTATTTGCAAGTGTTTTCTTATGAGCAAGAAGAGAGAAATACTGAAAGGTAACTCCCATGAAATCTTGTCAACAGATTGAACCTTAATGAAATTGCATATCATGAGCCCATCGACTAACCTCAAGAATGCTGCAAAAGGATCTTCATAGGAATACATATTGATTTCCAACCCATCTAATTCATTACTGCTCTGCTCTAGGTAGATTTCATACCTTGATTTTAATTTTTTCCCAACATCCATGCTTTTTTCCCTTAATGACTGTATCAAGTTGACAAAAGGATCCTGAAACTCGTGAATAACCAATTTTTCCTGATGATCAACAAAAAAAACAAAAAATTTCTTCATTACTCTCCTGATATGATTGCAAATCTTGGTATGAGCTTTGTACTGAAACTCCTGCTGAACAAGATAATGAAGTCAATTGTTGGATCAAGTTTATATCAACACTCTTTTCAGGCTCACAGTTAGCTAATGGAGAAGGAATTTTACTGTAGATATCATCCAACACATCAGATATAGGGTCATAAAAAACTTGAAAAGACTGCTGCAACCTATTTTCCATTGGTTCTAATGAGACTGCATGACATTTTACAAGCTTCTCATCCTTTGCTTTAGAGACATTATGAAAATTTTCCTTCAAAAACTGAAATGCTTCAAAAGATAATGGTACAAAATCATCTTGCATCATTTGATCACGTTTTTCAACTTCTAAGCCTTCGTCTGCAATTTGAAATTCAATGGGACTAGGTGGCTGCAAATCTACAGCTAAGGAGGATTATATGTCGCAAATGATTTCCTCAACCAGTTCAGGATAATTTTTATCATTTATAGTGTTGATCACTTGCTTATCTTCTTGCTTATAGTTCTCTCTTATTTTTACAAATGAGGAGAAACACAAGGGTAAGGAGCTTTGATCGAGAATTTCATTATCCTCTTGATTGTCAAGATCAAAACTTAATGACTGCTGATTTCTAATTGCATGAATGTTATTTATAATGAACTAAAATGAAGTAAAACAAAGAGGCAAATATTCTTCACGTACTTCCAAATTTTCTACACTTTCCTCCTCACTACCATAAGCCACATGTGTGAGCTAACTGTCTTCTTTAAAATGCTGAAAACATGTTGATGATTGACTTGAAGAGCCAGCCTCACTTTTGACAACATAATCATCATCATATTTATCATACTTGGGTAAATCATCAAAATGAGTAATTTCATCAAGCATACATATCAGATCTACAGATCTCTCCTCTGCAAGTTGATATATAAAACTGATTTCTTTATTGTCCCTTAATGCATACATAAAGTAATCATTATCAGATTTATGACAATTGGGATAAGAAGGAAAATGTTTCTGATCAACAACTTGTTTTTCTTCAATCATTGAGACATGGTCATCTTGAACATCAATTTCATCTCTCATGGTGATATTTTGCATCATTTTATTTACTCTACTTGCCAAAATTTCGAGCTTCACTTCTAAAGATGTCAAGTATTCTTTCTCTATGTTTTCCCTTTCATCAACTTTCAAATTTAACATTTTGACAAGAAAATTAGCTTCTACAGATATTGCATTGTCCTACATTTTTTCGAGTGTTGTAATGTCCCTTTCTCTCAATTGAAATTCCATTTCTGGATCAAAGGCATCCGGGTAGTGTAGGAGGGTTGAACCAAGAGGCGGTTTTATATCAGCAGGGATTGAATGGTATATTTGATTGAATCTAGTTGAAATTTTTTGCATTGTTTCTCCTGGTTTCTTTTTCAAATTATCATATTCTTCTAAAATTAGAAAATGATTCCTTTTGATCACCCATTTATCAAGAAATAATTTCACAAACTGATGGAAATAAAAAAAATACTTGCAACTGGAAATTTTTTGAACCATTCCTTGGATTCTCCTTGCAAAGATAGATCGAATATCTTGATACTAACATCATCTTCATCAACCTCAAAAAGGTCGAGAAAAATTTCAAAACTTTGAATGTGTTTCTCAATAGTGATGTTACCATATTCTCCATCAAACATGTGAAGATATTTGTAATAATTTTCAGGGAAATCATGGAGTATAAGAGGTAAGATGAGTGGTTTGTATCTATCTGGAATTTTACAAGGTGTAGGAGTGTGTACAAAAGATATAGGATTAGTCTTGATCTCTTGAGGTTCATTATCTTGAAAAGGATATGCACAATTTTCAGGTAAGAGGTCTTCATCTTGATCAAAATCAAAGTGAAACTCGATATTTACACTCTTCAAAAAGGCAGAATGAAAACTTTGATCATCTTTTTCATACAACAAACACTGGAAAAATTTCAGGATAGTTTCAGGAAAAGAAAAGAAGTAATTTATAAGAAAGCATATTACATCTTGAATATCATTCCACTTTGAATACATGACCTTTGTGTGAGATTCTTCCATTTTCCTGCTGGCAAAGTTAATCCTCCAGTGGAGTATTTACATCAAGTTGGAGTCACCAGGTGAATGTTTCAGCCTTCATACGCATCTGATCACTTTCCACCATCAACAATCAAATTTAAACTTTGTCATTCTTTCCCAGGGAATATTTGATCTTTCGTTCCCCAACAACAACGCCAAAATGTTATCACTTTGCCAGATTCCCAAGGCTGAAGAAGGAAACCCAATAGAGGTAACCACAGACCAACCTTTTAACTTGGTAGCTATCCGTACCAAGTCGGAGAGCGATCTCTCCACAAAACACAACCTAGGAGGCTGAATGGATTAGGATTTTAGGCTAGGTATGATTTCAGGGGTTGTTTTGATTTGATTGGGTTGGGTTTCACTGGATGAAAATATAAGGTCAAGGGATCTAGGTCAAGGAAAATGACATAGGGTTGAAGAGATCCAATGGGGAAAGGTAGGCATAAGGCTTATCACTTAAAGATGATTGTGATGAAATGGTTTTGAGACTAATGAGAAACTAGGAAGAGCATGGGAGATGTATTCTTCCTAAACAGAGGAAAATGGACTACTATGATCAATTCCCCAAAACAGAGCATGAGCAATAATGTGTTCTTATTATCAAACTTGAAAGAGATCATACCATAGAGATGAAGTGAACATGAATACAACACATTCTAACGTATGAAACTGAAGAAAAAGCAATGATAAACATCATACCATAAGTATCCAAAAAAATAGTTGCAAATCCTCTTTATTAGCTGGCCAAACTGAGTACAATAGTTCCTTGATCAATAAGCTAGAATACAAATTGATTCCAACCCTTGATTAGTGTGAAGAAAGGGACTAAATAGACATCAAAAAATCTTCACTTATCCTCAGGGGTCGAATCCATGAGGTGAGGAAGAGATCCACTAATTTCTGAACTGAAAGCTGAAGTGTAGGATAGTCCAAGTGACTCACTCCTCATTACACTCAAACTCATTCATCTTGACTAAAGGATAACTTTCCCTAATGAATCTACCACTAGGTAACTTATCCTTGACATAATTACATTTAACATGATGAATTACATTAATAGAAAGATTATTTTCTGAGATAAAATCAAAATTTTCAGTGAAAAACCAAAAAGATCGGCAAATTTTCATATGCGCCATTTTCCTGTCATATGCGCAACGCCTTAAGGCTTTGCGCCCTCCATGTTCAAGGAAAATTTTGAATTACCTACATCTGTCCAAATCAGGCCCAAGATGGCTTGTTGGAAAGCTTTTCAAGTCGTCTTTCTCAAAATGCCTCCACCTACATCTCAAAATGATGTTGATTCGACCCTTCAAAATTTCAATATCCTAATACTGCTCTGTGTGCAACGCCTAGGAAAAAATATGGGCAGAAAAATGAAATTGACTGAAAACAAACTAAAAGAAAATTGCTCAAAATTGAGCTTATTCACAACACCTACTCTAACTGCTCCATTCATCACCTGATCAAGTGAAATGGAACAACCAATGCAACCATGTAAGCATTATGGCTGCTAGTTGAATTCTCTGCAAGTGCTTGCTTATGAGCAAGAAGAGAGAACTACTAAAAGTCAACTCCCATGAAATCTTGTCAACAGATTGAATCATAATGAAATTGCATAGCATGAGCCCACCATCTGACCTAAAGAATGCTAAAAAGGATCTTCATAGTGATACATATTGATTTCCAGCCGATCTAATTCATTATAGCTCTGCTCTAGATAGATTTCATACCTTGATTTTAATTTTTTCCCAACATCCATGCTTTTTTCCTATGATGATTGCAACAAGTTGACAAAAGGTTCCTGAAACTCGTGAATAACTATTTTTTCCCGATGATCAAAAACAACAAAAAAAATATTCTTCAATACTCTCCTAATATCACTGCAAATCTTGGTACGAGCTTTGTACTGAAACTCCTGCTGAACAAGACAATGAAGTGAGTTGTTGGATCAAGTTTATATCAACACTATTTTCAGGCTCACAGTTAGCTAATGGAGAAGGACTTTTACCGCAGATTTCATCCAACACATTAGCTATAGGGTCATAAAAAACTTGAAAAGACTGTTGCAACCTATTTTCCATTGGTTCTAATGAGACTGCATGACATTTACAGGATCCTCATCCTTTTCTTTAGAGACATTATGAAAATTTTCCTTCAAAAACTGAAATGCTTCAAAACATAATGGTACAGAATCATCTTGCATCATTTGATCATGTGTTTCAACTTTCAAGCCTTCATCTACAATTTGAAATTCATTAGGACTCGGTGGCTGCAAATCTAGAGCTAAGGAGGATTCTATGTTGCAAATTATTTCCTCAACCAGTTCAGGATAATGTTTATCATTTATAGTGTTGACCACTCGCTTATCTGCTTGCTTATAGTTTTCTCTTATTTTTACAAATGAGGAGAAACACAAGGGTAAGGACCTCTTATTGAGAACTTCATTATCCTCTTGATTGTCAAGTTCAAACTTAATGACTGTTGATTTCTGATCGCATGAAAGTTATCTCTGATGAACTGAAATGAAGTAAATCAAAGAGACCAAGATTCTTCACTTACTTCCAAACCTTCTACACTTTCCTCCTCACTTCCATAAACCACATGTGTGAGATGACTGTCTTTTTAAAATGCTGAAAACATGTTGATGATTGACTTGAAGAGTTAGCCTCGCTTTTGACAACATAATCATCATCATATTTATCATACTTGGGTAAATCATCAAAATGAGTTATGTCATCAAGCATACATATCAGATCTATAGATCTTTACTCTACAAGCTGATCCATAAAACTGATTTCTTTATTGTCCCTTAATGCATACATAGAGTAATCATTATCAGACCTATGGAAACTGGGATAGGAAGGAAAATGTTTCAGATCAACAACTTGTTTTTCTTTAATCAGTGAGACATGGTCATATTGAACAAAAATTTCATCTCTCATGGTGATCTTTTGCATCATTTCCTTTACTGTACTTACTAAAATGTTGAGCTTCACTTCTGAAGATGTCAAGCATTATTTCTCTATGTTTTCCCTTTCTTCAACTTTCAAATTTAACCTTTTGACAAGAAAATTAGCTTCTATGGCTATTGCACTATCCTGCATTTTTTCGAGTGTTGTAATGTCCCTTTCTCTTAATCGAAATTCCATTTCCAGATCAAAGGCATCCGGGTAGTGTAAGAGGGCTGAACTAAGAGGCGATTTTATATCAGCAGGGATTGAATGGTATACTTGATTGAATCTAGTTGAAAATGTTTGCACTGTTTCTTCTGGTTTCTTTTTCAAATTATCATATTCTTCTAAAATTAGAAAAGGATTCCTCTTGATCACCCATTTATCAAGAAAGATTTTCACAAACTGATGGAAATAAAAAATACTTCCAACTGGAAATTTTTTGAACCATTCCTTGGCTTTGCCTTGCAAAGATAAAGTGAAGATCCTAATGCTAACATCATCTTCATCAACCTCAAAAAGGTCGAGAAAAATTTCAAAACTCTGAATGTGTTTCTCAAAAGTGATTTTACCATATTCTCCATCAAACTTGGGAAGATATTTGTAATAATTTTCAGGGAAAACATGGAGTATAAGAGGTACGATGAGTGGTTTATACCTATCTGGAATTTTACAAGGTGTAGGAATATGTAAAAAAGCTATAGGATTAGTCTTGATCTCTTGAGGTTCATCAGCGTCAAAAGGATATGCACAATTTTCAAGTAAGAGGTCTTCATCTTGATCAAAATCAAATGGAAACTCAATATTTACACTCTTCAAATAGGTGGAATCAAGACTTTGATCATCTTTTTCATACAACAAACTCTGGAAAAATTTCAGGATAGTTTCAGGAAAATAAAATAAGTAACTTACAAGAAACCATATTACATCTCGAATACTATTCCACTTTGAATACCTGACCTTTGTGTGAGATTCTTCCATTTTCCTATTAGCAAGGTCGATCCTCCAGTGGAGTCTTTACATCAAGCTAGAGTCGCCAAGTGAATGTTTCAAACTTCATATGCATATGACCGTTGTCCACCATCAACAATCAGATTTAAACTTTGTCATTCTTTCCTAGGGAAGATTTAATCTTTCGTTCCCCAGCAACGACGCCAAAATGTTATCACTCTGCCAGATTCCCAAGGCTGAAGAAGGAATCCAAACAGAGGTAACCACATACCAACCTTTTAACTTGGTAGATAGCCCTACCAAGTTGGAGAGGGATCTCTCCACAAAAGACAACCTAGGAGGCTGAATGGATTAGGATTTTAGGCTAGGTATGATTTCAGGGGTTGTTTTGATTTGATTAAGTTGGGTTTCACTAGATGAAAATATTAGATCAAGGGAGCTAGGTCAGGGAAAATGAGATAGGGTTGTAGAGATCCAATGTGGCAAGGTATCCATAAGGAATATCACTTAAAGATGATTGTGATGAAATGGTTTTGAGACTGATGAGAAACTAGGAAGAGCATGGGAGATGTATTCTTCCTAAACAGAGGAAAATGGACAAACTATGATCAATTCCCCTGAACAAAGCATGAGCAAGCATGTGTTCTTATTATCAAACTTGAAAGATATCATACCATAAAGATGAAGTGAACATGAATACAACGCATTCAAACATATGAAACTGAAGAAAAAACAATGATAAACATCATACCACAAGTATCCCAAAAACTAGTTGCAACTCCTCTTTATTAGTTGGCCAAACTGAGTACAATAGTTCCTTAATCAACAAGAAAACATCCAAATTTATTCCAACCCTTGATTAGTGTGAAGAAAGAAGCTAAATAGACATCAAACAAGCTTCACTCATCCTCAGGGGTCGAATCCATGAGGTGAGGAAGAGATTCACTAATTTCTGAACTGAAAGTTGAAGTGTAGGATGGTCCGAGTGACTCACTCCTCATTACACTCACTGATTCATCTTGACTAAAGGATAACTTTACCTAATGAATCTACCCCTAGGTAAATTATACTTTACATAATTACATTTACGTGGATGAATTACATTAATAGAAACATTATTTTATATATAAAATCAAAATTTTCGGTGAAAAACCAAAAATATCAGCAAACTGTCATATGCACCATTTTCTTGTCATATGCACAATGCCTTAAGGTTGTGCGCCCTCCATGTTCAAGGAAACTTTTGAATGACCTACAGGTGTCGAAATCAGGCTCAAGATGGCTTGTTGTAAATCTTGACAAGTCCTCTTTCTGAAGATGCCTCCATCTCTGAAAATTATTCTGATTTGACCCTTCAAAATTGCAATCTCCTAAGACTACTCTGTGTGCAGCGCCTAGGCAAAAATATGGGCAAAAACATGATTTTTTGGTGGTTTTTTGCCCTTTTTACTGACCAGTTTGCCTCAAAAACCTTATAAAATGTACAGGGTGCAAGTATTCATCATTTTTACCCAATGGTGGTGACCTTTTTCCCAAAAAGTGTCCCTATCATTTGCGCAACACGTAGGGTTAAAATTCTGAATTTTTTGTAAAAATGGGCCTCCAAGATGGAGCGATATCTCACTAACCATGAGGTTTTTTGAAAAAATGAGAGGGGTTTTTGTTATTTGGCATGTTTTAACAAAAACCTCCTCCAGTTTCTAAAAATTCATTTTTTTTTTTGCCACAATCTTCTCTGCAAAAAGGTGTCTCAAACAGGATTTTGCACATGCATAAAAATAGGCTGTGAAGATGTGACTGGATCTCTCATTCTGTAATACCTGTGTAAAAAGTGAGAAAGGTTTTTGTGCTTTGATATCTTAGGAAAAAAAACCTCGTCTATTTTCCAAAAATTCATTTCACTACAAGGAAAATACCCTCTAGCGGATGTTTTTGAGGAACCCCTTATAAAAATACCCCATACATCCGTTTCTAGCAAAGGTTACTAGAGGAGATTGGCGGGCGGAGGGTTTTGCGGATTTTTTCCTCTCGTTGCACTTATCATTTAAAATGGCACTGGTGCGCTCTAGAAGGGAAAGCACCGGTGTGCAAAAAACATTGGCACACTGGACATCATGTGCTCCGTACACACCCGCCTGGTGCATCATATTACTGTAGAGCACAGGTGCTGCACAACTCTTTCGCATCGGTGCATCATAAAACACCGCGCCAAAACAGAAACCGACCGGTACGTTTGTAAGAAACAACATCGGTGCGCCTATAAAACCCCGCACTCCAGAACAGGGTTAAATTAAAAAAAAAAAAATTACAGCAAAAAAAACCGCATTTTTCACTTTTCTCAATGCTCCAGAGCTCTCAAGCACTGGTGAAATTTATCCTTTTCTGAGCTGCCCTGACATCGGTGCCCCCATTACACCCATTGCACGCACTGCTGCTGTGCATTGCCCACCAATCTCCAACTTGCATTTTGCAAAACGGTGGGAAAATTTTCTTTTGCAAATTCTACAACCAATATGCCTCCTCGACGGCGAAACGTACAAGTATTTTTCTTGTTTTTCCATAATTAAGTTATTTAGCGGATTAGAATTTCAAATAACCTTCAAATTAACCATTTAAAATAAAAATAAAATAAAAAATTTCGCGCGGTGCGCACAAGTCATTCGGCTCGCACTGGTAAGCGGTGTTGCCTGTAAAATTTACAAGTCACACTGCAACCAGTGCTAACGGTATCCACACCATGTCCGAGGCGGTATTGAAAGGCGCACTATGTTATTTTAAATTAAAAAAAAAAAAGTGCGTTGTGGTCATTTAGCCTATTGCATCGTTGACCATGTGGAATAGCAACAAAGCTGTGTGTTAATGGCAATATCCGCCCCGGTGTCTGTCAGCGCACTGCATTCGGCATTCCAATGGGGTAAACGGTGTGGCCTGGTAAAAGACCACACTGTTGACTATGTAATTAGTCAGGAAGTCGGTGCGCTGACACAACTATACGCGTCGGGGCGTATATTTTAGTCAGTGCACCGCTCTTCTGACACCATACATAGTCAACGGTGCTTTAAAAATTTTCAAGTGCACCACATACGGTGCGTTTAATGTCATCTGGGGCGTTGCCGCCGGTGCGCGACAAACAAACAACGCACCAGAATCGGTGCATGACTATTTTTTGTGGCGCACTGGTTGGTCTGTTTTTTTTTTCCAAAAAAAGTTATATATGTATATTTCTAAATACATGTCTCATTTAATAAAAAAAAATTATTTAATGTGTCAATGATTCAGAGAGAACAGGGGGCACAACTGCAACAACAGGTGGAGCAGTATGACATGGTTCGCCTGTGGGAGGCACGAGAGAGGGAGAGAGATGCGTACCCTTGCCCTATTACAACAACTACCCAGGGGCTCCTAAGGCAGGTAGGCCTCCTCAAGTTTTATGAGGAGGCTACTTCCCTAAAGGCCCATGGTGTGTTTTTGAGACATCTTATCCGCAGGTGGAATGCCCACCGACATGCTTTCTAGGTTGGTCCTAACCAGTGGTACACACCCACTGAGGATGATATATATTTCATTACAGGGCTATCGAGGAGAGGGGTGGATTTTGCCTCGTTCCCAGAGGTTCCAGCTGGTTGTGTAGCAGGGAGTCAGTTAGTTTACTCCCAGAGATACATTGGAGAATCAGTACTGTCTCCTGCAGATTTTTAGGTCGCTAGAGGTCAGTTACGTATTGGTGCATTTGGTAGTGAGGAGGTGCAGTGCCTGTCACTTCTCATTTCGACCATTTCACACAACACCAGTGATGGGCAACGCATTAGTTGCTCACTTCTATATTATGTTGATTATTTAGTACAGGAGCCACAACTTGTCAGGTGGTCTGCCATTTTGTTGCAGCAGTTCCGTATAGCCTTAGATAGATGTCGTGCTTATGCACAAGGGAGGGTTAACTTCCCTTTTGCTTCAGAGCTTTTTTGTTTATTTTTTGAGAGGTTTCCAGATATGAGGCTTACTTTTGTTCAACAGCCTCGTAGGTTGATGTTGGAGGCACAAATGTACATGTGGGGGTAGATGATGCCCAAGAGGGGCGAGACTATGTTTCCAGCCAGGATATCACATGATGCACTATAGTTGATACACAGTGTTGACGAGCTGCATCCCTTCATTATGGTCCCCTGTCCTTATGCTGGATTGGATTAGCGAGGGTGTGCCAACATCCTCTTCACATATGATGAGTTTCCAGATGATAGAGGTAATATTACTGTTTTATTTAAATTTATTCTAACATGTTCTTTAACTTGTTTTTAATAAATTGTGTAATGAGATTGTCTAATTATTGTTGTGTACTTTTATATATTTTGCAGACATTGGCTCTTTTGATGAAGAGGACATGACGGCACCACCACATGATCCAGGTGTGGATCCTGATGATGATTAGGGCATGCAAAATGCCGAGGATCATTAGGAGGCCGGTGTAGAGAGACATGCTCCTACTGGTGCTCCGATACCGCCTTTTTCTAGGTGCGGTTGACTTGATACTAGATACAGGATGGAGTTGGGCGACTGACTGAGTGCATTGATTATTGAGGTGGGCATCAGGCCCGCTGATTACAGAGACATACAGGCTGATGATAGGCTACAGAAGTGGAGAGGCATGTCGCGTGACATGTACACCCTGATGCGGCATGTCGTAGGAGCTACGATAGCTTTTACGCGGCTGAGGAGGATTGTTTCACGTTATAGGCGTGGTTGAGACGCAGCATGTGATGGACAGTCCGCGAGCAGCGACTCATCATCTCATAATTGTTCACCTCGCGTCGTGCCAGAAGAGCATGAGCCTCCACTAGCATCTAGCAGTAGTCATCATGGAGATGAGGCTGGACCATCGACCATGTCCAGTCAGTAGCCTGCAACATCCATCATTACTCATGATCATGAGCAGGTTGGACCATCGACCGTCGAGGCTGCACCATTGACTGAGTATGCCTTGACTAGTACTGTTATTGATGCTGTACCACCAGCTGATCCATGACATTTATATTACAGTTGTATATTTTTAACATTATTCAGTTATATATATATATATATATATGGTCCATGTGTTTTATGTTCATGTTACAGTTGTACTTAATTTACATGTTCGTGATCATCAGGATGTGTATATTGTTAGGTCATGTTAGATATGTTCATTTAATGTGCAACTTGCAGCTGATAGATGCATATGTGATAGCATGAGTTATTTGACATGAGATGTATATTTGATGTTTGTGTTGTGATGATGTTATAGAATGCTAATTATGTTTTGTTAGATGATCAAGATCACGATGATGTTAGTGAATTTTAATGTGTTTTTTAGTCGAATATGTTGTTTGTACGATGGTTATCATGATCGTGATGTTTATTAATTAATTTAATAATAAATGACCGTGATATTTAATAAATATTATGGCGTGATTGTAATTGAAATTGAAATTTTAATTGTATGTGAAATTCTAAAATTGTATTTGTATTTGTAATTGTAATTTTAACTGTAATTGTATGTAAAATTTTAATTGTATTATTGTGAAATGATTGTAATTGTAAAATTTTAATTGTAAATGTAATTGTATGTAAAATTAAAATTCTAATTCTAATTCTAATCGTAATTGTATGTGAAGTTGTAAAATTGTAATTGTAATTGTAATTCTAATTCTTATTCTAATTGTAATTTTAATTGTAATTGTATGTGAAATATTTGTAAAATTTTAATTGTATTAATGTGAAATGATTTTATTAGAATATTTAAATTTGTAAATTTGTAAATAATTGTAAAATAATAAATCTAGAATAATATGAGTTTTTGTAACATAATAAAGTTTAGAAAATAATGCAAATAAATTCATGTACTTTAGAATTATCATTATTTTATTATGATCTTACATACCAAAAAAAAGAAATTTATACAGTCCGGTGTGCTTATCATCATAACACACACCGGTGCTTCACAACTCTTCCGCGATGGTGCGTCAGAAAACACCGCACCAAAGCATAAACCTTGATCTTATGAAACCGCATTGCTGCGAATATAAAACCCCGCGCATCAGAACAGGGTTATTCTGTAAAGCGCAGTATTGGAGCAGCAAAGGGTTCGAATCGTGGGCAAGAATTTTTCTGAGGATATGAGGGTTTGAAAAGACGAGAGTTCGAATTTCGGGAGAAGCTTATAGCAGAGAAAATGAGATATTCAAACAGAAAGATGGACAAAGATGCTTATAGGGATGTAGACGGCTACAGAGCTCGACAGAGTACAAAAGGAGAAAAGGATTATAGGTTGAAACCAGCAGAGAGAATTTGGTTGAGGCGTATGATAGGGTTAAGAGGTCCCATGATGGAGAAAGGGAGAGCAGAGTTGACGGTAGAGAAATACCTGTCGACACTCTGGCGACTAGCAAGATGAAACGGTTCTTCGAAAGCAAGGAGTCTAAGGGATGTCAGAGAGATATCAATTGAGGCTCTTGAACGGGCTAAGAGATCACATGAACGTAATGATTCTCATTCTTACAAGGATGGCAGGGAATTATTGGACAGTAGAGAAAGATCAATCGAGGTAGTCGATAAAGCTAGGAGGCACCATGAAGGGAAGGATTCTCATTCCCTTAAGGACATCAGAGAAAGATCAATTGACGTTGTTGATCAGGCTGGTAGGTACCATGAAGGGAAAGATTCTCCAGAATGCATTTAAAAGTAGTTTGGA
Organism: Pinus albicaulis; assembly: GCA_034641835.2. Classification (NCBI taxonomy): domain Eukaryota; kingdom Viridiplantae; phylum Streptophyta; class Pinopsida; order Pinales; family Pinaceae; genus Pinus; species Pinus albicaulis. The sequence continues at coordinate 821,133,370 of CM076581.1, read as the reverse complement.
GTATTTTTCGAGCTTTGTTTGGCTTACATAAACTTTTAGCGGCAATGCTGACGTCGCATAAAATCACATCTACGGCTTTCAATTGAACCTGAATGGAATCTCTAACTTGTCTGAGTTGTGGTCCTGTGGATGAAACTAGTAAAAATTATGCTTGTATTATAAATGGAAATCCAGTGACCATTTCTGTGGGAAGAAAAGCATAGATACCTACAACTACCATATTTCCAATTGCAAATCGGATTCCCATTGGAAAAGCTAATGTAATAGCCCATTTTGCAATGTCTTTCCTCTGCTCAACCTTATATTCATTTTATACAAGAAACCATTGTCTCCACATGTAATAACTGCATCGTCTAATCGAAAATCGGTCTTCTTCTGCTAACAAATGCAGAATGAAGGACTCGTTGTCATTACTCCCAGAACATTCAAGGTCAGTTTCTCGTAAAACAAAGATTGTATAAATTTTGTTAAGATCAAGATAGAAAGCACAAAGGATAAAAGATGAAATTGGATGCCAAGATGGAGGAGGAACTTACAAATGAGCAAGCAGATCATGGGGCACCTTTTCTTGTTGCAGGGTATGGAAAGGTTCAAGTTTCTTTTTCTGAAAGAAGAAGAGGTGTAGTTTTGAAAAGAAATGGCCCAAATATTTTCACAGCAAAATGTACATTTCCAACATGTCTAAAAACTAAAATATCTCCAACTTCAATAAACTGCTCAGAAACAAAACTTTCCCAACCATTTGTGAAAACTGCCCACATCTTAGCATAGCACAGGTTCACATGCCACAATTGTCCACTTGGGCCCTGTAGTATTGCATCTTCACACGCCCCACATTGTATTCTCTCCACACAATCAGTGGGGACCTCCTGCAATAAACAAAATGCATTGGAAGAATAGTTATTTCCATCAAGAATTTATCCAATCCCAATTCTCAATTCTAATTCTAATTCTAATTCTCAAGAATAAACAAAATTATAATTATAATTATAATTCTTAAGAATAAACAAAATTCTAATTCTCAATTTCTATGGTTAGAGTTCACTAAATTTTGGTGTACACACTTAAAAGTAATTTTAGTGCCTTAACCGCAAATCGGTGCTACTGTACATATAACCGCACCGGTGCATTTTAGTTACTGTGCACCAGTGCCGGTGTTACAAATGGATGCACCGGTGTGGTGCTATTAAGTGACGCATCGGTGATGAATAAGCATAAATAAAAAAGCGTAACTCTATTTCCTTTAAGTGAAAAAAATGCGGCAAATTGAAAAATGGGCAGCAAAGTATTTAAAAAAATCTAATTTCATAAAATAATTCTTGAAATACTAAACACTTTTCATTATTTCATTATTTTTGCTAAAATTGCCAGCCAGAGATTTGTAGGAGACATACCTGGAGCAAGAGAGCACGAGAGCACTTTGGAGCAGCGAAATAAGTTCGAATAGAAGTATTCAGACAATCAAAAACCAAACCTCTGGTGATTCAAACCCTATATCATATAATTTCAAACCATCTCGTGATTAAATTTGATTATTTTTCTTACTTTTTCTGCAGCTTTTTTCCATTTTTACCCTAAACCCTTCATTTTTATTTTTAAATTTTTTTTTGCCCTTTCTTCTCCCTATTTCAATGATTTCAGAATTAGGGCTTTTCATTTTAGATTGACATCCAACCCACGGGACGACTTGCATAACCGGATCCCAATCCATTTGGCCCTTGCGTGAATTTTTGGAAAAAATGGTTTTTTTTTTTTTTTTCCCGGTGCGCCTTACGTAACCTAGTACACCGATGCACTATATTATACAATGAAATGCGCAAGTACTGTGTAATAAAAAATTTAAAAACATTTTTTTTAAATCAGTGTGCCATATCTAAAATAGGGCACCGATGCTCTATGTTACGAGGATAGCACAGTACGATCTATTACATTGTTTGTGTGGTGCACTTATAATACCCCCTCACACCGTATGGTCTATTATACTGTATGTGCGGTGTGTTTCTAATACCCCCACGCACCGACGTCGGTGCGTACATCATTAAAGACGCACCGGTTTCTTGAGATTTATTTTTTGCCTGATGAAAATAAAGTAACAAAAATACTGATAACACATCAAGAAAAGCAAAAAAAGCAAGTTCTTTGTAAATTCTTTATAAAAAATATTATTTTTGAACTATATGTAAGTTTAACTAATTGTATTGTTTACTGTGTATCATGCAGAGCCACAAAATGACGAAGCTCGATAAGATTATTTCTAATCTAGGACCAGAAGAGCGTAAAAGCTTGATGGAAAAATTGCAAAAGGATGAATCAGGTGAATGAAAAAATACTATCGATCCAATATGAGCTTCTTTTTTTAATTTTCATTAATAATACACTTAAAATTATTAGATAACATGTGTCAAATAGTCTATTAATTCACATCTGTTTAATCTTTTACAAGGACCAACAACTCATAAAATGAATGTTGTTCTAAGAAAAGAAAAAAAATAGAACATGCAAATGAAAATGAATTGCTCCTTAGCTCATCTGGAGTGGTGCTGGAGGTTAACAAAAGGGGGAAAAACTTTTACAAAAGTTTGAGGTATCTAATGGAACAAATGTATAGACGTTCTTTCCACTTACAATACAAAAACCAATCCAATGATTCCAAGAACAAAATTTTATCTAAACTATAGGAAGAGTTTCCAGAGAATTAGTCAATGAGACATGCCAGACTTTTAATAGAAAAAACGTACAAAAAAAAAGAAGAAGGAATGAAAATGTAATATTACTTTAAATGTTTGTCTAGAATTATTTATAAATATCACTTTTGTTATATTTAATTTTCATATATCAATATAAAAATTAAATAGTTTATTGTCATGTTACATTTTCAGGAAGATTATGAAAATCTCAAAAGATGAACGAGCTGATATCAGAAATATGCCAATAGGAATGTCCAAAAAGGTGTACAAGGAGATGGTCAAAGAAATGGAAAAAATTGCATCGCAAGAGGAGCCATCTCAACAACAACATGCTTCAAATGTAATATGTAATCATTGAATTTTTCGATCATTAGGTACAATAAATAAACAATTTAGCATTAAATATTAATTTTCAAGAATTTTCTTGCAGAAAAGAAAAGAAAATGGAACCCATTCAGCACATAAAACAGGACGAAAAGAAAGAAAATGGTTGATCTCTAAGTTTGTGAGTAATTGTTACTTCCTTATAACAACTTAACTAGATTTCATTTTTGTATTTTTTAAGTTGTTTTACAAAAATCATCATTGAATGTCTTCAAAAAGGTGCTAACATACAAAGAAGAACCATCAGACGAACTGATTGAAATTGGGTTAAATTTGGGTTGTGAGTATATGTTGGCATATCAGAATTTAATTGTGGAATTTGTAAGCATCTATCGATCTTGTTTTACTTAGCTCCGTCTATAATTAATAGAACAAAAACATCTTTTATATTAAATATATGATTTGTTATGGGGTATAAAACTTGCAGGAAACAAAGTATGGAACTGCGCCAATAGATGAAATTTTGAAAGATGGAATGGTACATGGTTTTGAAAGAATGTGTGTAGTTTATGAGTCAATTGTTGCTATGGTACGCCATTTTTCTTTTCGATTTACATTGATGTATATTATTTAATATTGCAATTTTCATTATTCTCACCAATGTATATACACTCATTTCAGTTTATTTTTATGTTTGTAGATGGAAGGTGAAGAAGAAGAAAACAATCAACGCCATGAACAAAACATTCCTAAAAATAACCCAAGTCATGGAAGTAGCTCTAGCAGTGACAGCAGTTCAAGCGAAGAATGATGATCACTATGTTTGGATATCAAAGCAAGGCGTTTTATTTTTTGAAATATGTCTGTGAAATTAGACATTTTGTTTAATGTAATGGACATAGTGTCCCAATTGAAAGACAAAGGGATACGAATAATTGTCCCATTTTGTATGATAAAGACTGTCTTATATATATATATAATCATAAAATATGTTTTAATTTATTCTATTGCATTCTCCATTGTCGTTCTCAAATGCACTAATAAAAATTTAATTCATATGAATATTGTTATAAGATATATATGTGTCGAATTTTGATGAATAATGAATTTTAAAAAACCACAATAATTATGATATGATATAAAAAATTAATCCAAACATCAAATTCAAATTCATTAATAAAAATTTAATTAATATGAATATTGTTATAAGATGTGTCGAATTTTAATGAATAATGAATTTAGAAAAATCACAATAATTGCACTGTCACAGGTCGATGTTTCTAGAAAATACAAAATAAACACCGGTATGTGTCAGGTATTGTACACCGGTGCTTTTGTATGCTGAATCGCACCGGTGCGTTTCTATGACCTATTGGCACCGCACAAATACCAAAACCAATTAAAAATCTCGGTGCGTTTGTGCGATACTGTGCACCGGTGCTTTTATGTGAGACTACGCATTGGTGAATTTGTACAATGTATGGGCACCACACAAATACCAATACCAATTATAAATATCGGTGCGTTTGTCTAATACGACGCACTGGTGCTTTTCTATAAGTCTACATACCGGTGTGTTGAGACGACCTATGGGCACCGCACAAATCCCAAGACCAATTGGTACGGCCCTGTGCGTTGTATCACCAACACTGCACCCGGTGCTATTTTATACCTTGACGGCTCGGTGCAGGAACCTTAGACTGCCCTGGGGCCACCGTCTAGATGAGACGCACTGCATTGCTACCTTGGGTGAAGACCGATGTTCTCTCATCCGTAATAACCTCTGGACGCCCTTTTTTTTTAGTTGTGTTGAATTTTCATTAAAAATTTTGCCAAAACCTTCGTAACCATAAACGAATGTTGTAGAAAATGTTTTTTTGAAAAATTTTCCCAATTTTATAACACTAAAAACCTCCTTTATAACCTCCACTAGAGGGTCTTTCCCTTTTAGTGTTTTTTTTTCGCCACAACCTATGCTGAAAAAAGGTGATCAAACAGAAAATTTCTGGAAAATGTTCCTTCGAAGAGCGTTCCAAATTTTCCCAAATTTTCTTCAAATTTCCTCAAAATTACTTCAGAATTACTTCATGGAGACTTGATATGGTATGTTATGCTATCATTGATGCATCAATGAGAAAATCCAACTTACCCTTCTCTTTCTACTTGATTAGGGTTTGTAGTTCTGGAACAATTCACAGAAATCAAAGCAACCCACATGTTTGAAACAAGTGACTGCCATGGGTGAGGCCTTTAGTTTTTCGATGTTTGTAGTTTCAAGTCTAAGGATCCTCCCTCCTTTGTGTGGCCTCCTCTCTTCTCTTTCTTCTTCCTCATTGGATGGTCTGTTATGCTCTTCTTTTGCTGCCAGGTGTTTTTATGTCCAAAACCCTAGGGAAGTATATGATAATGTGGAAGGTGACTCTTGGGGATAGGAAATGGGAAAAGGGAAATTTTTGGGAGATAGTGTTAGGGATAAAAGAGATGGGGGATGGGAAAAGGAGTGATAATGTGATGAGAATTGGGATGGGGAATTAGAAATTAGGAGCCTAGGAAAAAGGAGCACCTAGGGCTTAGGTATTGTTATTAGAAACTTAGGGAAGGGGATTGTAATAACAGATATTTGGGAATGAGCATTTGCAATGTGGGAAGGGTATGAGAGTGTAAGGGAAATGGGATTTAGGATTTTTGAGTGTTAGAAGGAATTTTATGGTTTTGAATGGTTAAAACACCAAATTATCAAGAAAATTACACAACACCAAACAAATAAACTTGACGGAGGTAAATGATGATGGAAGACACCTTTACTCACTCGCTGGAGGCTCAGACAAATGTTGTAGAAGTTCTAGAGGTGATTTGGTGCAATTTGGATGATTTTATGGCTTTCTGGACATATGCGCAATGCCTTAAGGTTTTGTGTAGCGCCTTTAGTCTGTGTGCAGCGCCTTTGGTCTGTGCGCAACGCCTTCAGGATATGCGCATCGCCTTTAGCCTTTGCGCAATGTCTAAACAGTTCCAACTTGTAGACCATTTTTGGAGGCATTCACGGTGTCAAAATTGGGCCCATGATAGCTTGTTGGAAATCTTATCCTGTCTACTTTCCCAATATGCCTTTATTTTGAAAAATGGACTTGATTTGACCTATCAAAAATTGATTCTCCCAAGACTGGTCAATAAGTGCAGAATGAGGGTGCATAAATGTAGTGTGTTGTTGCAGGAAACTTTTGGAGGACTTCCTGAACTCAAAATTGAGCTCAAGATAGCTCATTGGAAATATCTCTCTGTCTAGTTATCATTTGCCTCATCAAGAAAGTCATTTGGACACTCCATCTAGGAGAAAATGTTATTTTCCCATGGTTACTCCAGAAGTGCAACAAACCTCTTGTAGCACCTATATTTTTTACATTTGACCCAAACCATGATACCTGTGTAAAAAACGAAGGAGGTTTTTATTTTTTGACCTATGATGGATAAAAAACTCTCACTTTTATCAAATTAATCTCTTTTTGGTCATAAACATACTTTGAAGCAAAATTGGCCCTATGAGTGGAAAATGTTTTGTCCCTTCGAATGAATTATTGAAAAATGGTGGGGACATGATGTTTATGAGATGAAATGACCTCATACTTACTAATATGGAATACCTTATGCCTCCTCTGCTCAGATGTCTCTGATTCCATAACAAACCCTAGCTTAGTGAGAGAGGAAATTAGGGTTTAGTGCTTGTGGAAAATGTTGATTTGGGCACCCTTGGGAAAAGACAACTCCCTTTGACATTTGATCAATTGATGGACTAAAAACTCTTGCACTTTGACATGTGCTTGTTTGGCATGTGGAACTGAGTTGGCATATTTTGGGAGACTAAGTACTAATTACATTTGAATTGACATAAAATTACATGAATAAAAATAAAATTACATCTTGGAATGAAACTCACATTTGAAATCAAAATTACATGATGAAATAAGCATTTCTCTTTACAAATCATCTTCACATGGTAAAGAGATGTTATTTGATCACCCTTTACTTGCTAGTCTTATTCAATGGAATGGAGTTTTATTGGACCATGAAAACCCTAGAAAACCTAATGATAACCTAGACAAGACTGGACTCCATGGTGACATGACATGACGAATTGAATTTATGGATGATGTACAGTCAGCAAGGTATGGAAGTGTGCGAGAAAGCAAATGAATTCTAAGGAAGAGTGATGTTTTTGCACTAGGGCTACCATTAGTGACTAATTTTTTGCATGACCTAGTGGAATGATAAAAAATTTCTAAGTGGGACCCCTAATATGAATATGAAAAGAGTATATTTTGATTGTTGATGACAAGATGCAAATATTGACACTAACACATGTTATTTTGGGATTTCGAAAAAAAAATTGGTATCATGTCGGTGCATTGAAAAATTTTTGCGTCTTGGAAATGCCGATGTGCTTGACTATCGAATGTATCAATGTTCAAACAAATTGAATATATATATATATATATATATATATATATATATATATATATATATATATATATATATTCTTTTTAAATAAAAAACGAGTGGTAATTGTTTTTAAAAAATCTGAATTCATAAAGTCTTTTAAATAGTAAAAAGTTATTCACTATTTCATTATTTTACCCAAAATTTCAAGGGAGTGATTTGTAAGAGAGACATACTAAAAGCACTATGCAGCAACATAATAATTTGAAGTAGCAGAACTATTCAGAAGATCAGATGCTGAAGGGTATGGTGATTCACTCAAAACCCTGCATAGTAAAAATGTTAAATTTTATTGTTTATTTTACTAATGATTTTTTTTACAATTTCTATTAGGGTTTAATTAAAAGGGAGATCATTTTCAAGAGATACATATTGGGAGCATTGTGTAGCAGTGAAATATTTCTGAACCACGGAAATATTAGAATTTGAAAGGTATGGTGATTCACTCAAAACCCTGGATAACAAAGAATTATAATTTTACTTTTACAATTTCTATTAGATTTATTCCCAATTTAGCCAAAAATATATAATAATAAAAAAAATAAACCTTGTATAATAATAAATTTATTATAGATTTTACTAGTAAACATTTTTACGATCTCTATTCCTATTTAAATTTAATTAAAATTAAAAAAAAAAAAAACAAAAAATAAATAAATACTTACCTTAAACCCTTTCTTCTTCCTGCAAAATTTCATCTTAAGGTTTAACTTCCTCTACCACTTCACAATTAGTGATTTTCATTTTAGACATTTTAGATTTAATGGGTTTGTGTACTTACTATATATAGGGTGTATGACATGTGAAGTAGGGGAATCACTTATTGAATTGGATCCAAATGCAGTCGCCCTTGTCTATTTAAAAAAAAAACATATATATGTTTCGTGGTACGCCGTGTGTAATATAACACACTAGTGCGCCATATGTAATAAAATGCACCGATATATTATAACATTGTCGATTTTGTCTAGTTTGTTCATTGTTGCTCTTGGTGTAATATAATGCACCTATGTGCCTCTTCCAAATAGCACCATTAAATCATTGTGGTGTGTTTAGCATTAGAAATTGCATCGTCGTATTTTAAAATTATTTAAAAAATATATATTTTTTCCTAACAGTGCCAAACAATTTAACACCCAGTGCATTTAATGGGATAAATGCATTGGTGTGTTTATTCAGATAAACACACTGGTTACCATAACTCTTTTTGGATGAAAATTATTTGATTTATTTGTAAAATATATTTAATGGTTTCTGTATTGAATGGTACAAGTTGGATATTGATAAAAAAATGTCTCAGAAGGCGTCAAGTAACAAAAATATTAATTGAAACAATGATAACACATCAAAAAAAGCAGAGAAGGCAAGTCCTTTGTAAATTTTCTACAAAATTAATATGTTTGAACTATATGTAAGTTTAACTAATATGTATTGGTTGGTGTGTGTCATGCAGAGCCACAAAATGGAGAAGGTCAATAAGATTATTTCTAATATAAGTGCAGAAGAGCGTAAAAGCCTTATTTACAAATTGCAAAAGGATGAATCAAAGGAATGAAAAAATACTATTAAATAGAGTTTTTTTTTTTGAATTTTCATTAATAATATACTTAAGAATATTAGATAGCATGTTTCGAACAATCTATTAATTCATATATGTTTAATGTTCTACAGGGAGAAAAAACGAAGGAAAATATCAATGTTGTTCTAAAAAAAGAAAAAGTATAGAATATGTAAATGACGATGAATTGGTCCTTAGCTCATCTAGAGTGGTGTTGGAGGTCAATGAAAGGGGGATTTTTTTTTACAAAAATATGAGGGATCTAGTGGAATGAACGTATAGACATACTTTCCAGTTACAATACAAAAATAAATCCAATGATTTTAGGTACCAAATTATATATAAATTACATGAAGCATTTCCAGAGCAATGGTTAATGAGACATGTCATACTTGCAATAGAAAAAACATACAACAACAAAAAATACCATCCAAAAGGTAATATTCCTAATTAAAATGATTTTTCTAGAATTATATGTATATATTACAACAAACCATTCATTTATTAATATTGATTTTCATATATTTAGTTTTCATATATCAATATAAAAACAATTTATTTATTTTTAAGAAGATTATGAAAATATCAAATGATCAACGAGCTTATATGCGAAACATGCGAGTAGGAATGTCCAAAAAAATGTATAAAGAGATGGTCAAAGAAATGGACATAATTACATAAGGGTTGTGAGTATATGTTGGCATATCAAAAATTAATTGTGGAATTTGTAAGTATATATGTTGTTTCACTTCTCTTAGTTTATAATGAATAGAACAAAAAAAACTTTTATATTAAATTTATGACTTATAATGGGGTTTAAAACATGCAGGAAACAAAGTATGGAACTAGGCCAGTAAAAGACTTGTTGTAACAAGGCATGAGACTTGGTTTTGAAACCATGTGCACAATTTATGAGTCACTTCTTACTATGGTAAATTGTTATTCGATTTACATTGATGTATATTATTTATTTCAATTTTCATTATTCTCACTAATGTAGACACACCCATTACACTTTAATTTTATGTTTGCATATGGAACAAGATCAAGAAGACGAAATCAATCGATGTAATAAACAAAACATTCCTCCAAATAACCCAAGTCATGGAAGTAGCTCGAGCACTGACAACAACTCCAATGAAGAATGATGATCTATTTGGATATCAATGCAACTTATTGTATTTTTTGAAATAATTATCTATGAAAATTAGACATTTTGTTTAATGTAATGGACATAGTGTCCCAATTGAAAGACAAGTGGTTACCAATAACAAACCATTTTGTATGACAAAGAGTCTCTTATTGATATATAAAAAAATACATTTTAATTTATTCTATTGGGTTATCCAAAGCATTGTTAAATGTTACACCACTGATTAAATATATGGATGATTAAATATTATAATGAAGAGATTGGAAATATGATAATATAAAAAATTAATCCAAACATCATACTCAAATTCACTAATAAAATTTTAATTCATATGAATATTTTTATAAGATATATGACAATTTTTTGGTGAACAACGAATTTAAAAAATTACAATAATTGCAATGTCACAGGTCGATGTTTCTAAAAAAGAGAAAATCTCATACAAAAAATTGGTGCATCCATAACGTAAAAATGCACCGATGCATTATGTTATATAAAAGCATCGTGACAACATAATTTGCATGACCGATACCTTTTGGGAAAATGATAGCACCATGGCATTTATTTCTTCAATCACCGATATTATTTGCAATTAACACCCTGATGCATTGCAATTCTTAACCCACCAGTGCTTTCAGAGAAAAAACACCTCGATCCTACAAAATATTATTTCCAGCCTTGGTGCATTATGAAAACTAACAACATCGGTCCTTTTATATTACTAACGCATCAAGGCATTTATACGAATGATACGCATTGGCGCTACATGTTTAAACAAAAGCACTGACATAATAATTATTTTTTGTGTGCCCCGATGTCATTCCTTACAAGAACGTCCAGGGGATTTTTTATCTATTAGAACCGATGAATTATACATTATGCACCGGCCTTCTTTGCATTCAATGCCTCAGTTATTTTAGTTATGTATTCAACCCGATGTGTTTATCTATTTAGCGCATAGGTGCTACTTGCTCCATGAAGCGCACCAAAAAAAAAAAAAAAAAACATCTACTAAAACCTCCTACCACCCATATCTTTTCAGTTGTGATGAAGTTCCATTATAATCTCTACTAAAACATCTAATATCACAAACAGATATTGTAGAGGATGTTTTTTTGACAAATTTTGAATTTTTTTTTCCAATTTTATAACATTAAAAACGTTTGTTATAACCTCTGCTAGAAGGTTGTTTCCTTGTAGTGGTTACTAAAATTAAATGTACTATCTTGACAAGTTAATTAATTTGTATTTGAAAAAGGGGATGTGGTACAACAAGGACCAGGGGTTTCGATGGTTGCAGGGATGTCGATCTCGTCTCCTTGTGTTTCAATTTTCCATTTTTCATTACGGTCTTTGTCTAAATGTAAGGGTATACTCTGTGGAATTTGATGATTGAGTGACTTTAGGGTGGTGAGACCATGTAAATCCTCTTATAAAGGAAATATTTTATTAGCCTCCCCTGCAGCTTCAGTTCATAGGGGGGAGGGTCAACCTCTATGAAATGACTGTTAGGAAGTGCCTAAACCTAGGATACACTATATTTGGAGGATACTTGAACTACAAATACGTGCCTTTGGAAAAGTTTTCATGGTGGCTAAAACCTTTCCTTGAGGTAATTTTGATTTCATGGTTTATTTGTTTTGACGCCATTATTATAGGATTTAAACAATTCCACACATATTTTTAGATTTGTGTTGGGTATAAGGTTAGGGCATGCTCATCCAAATCTGTTGTCACCAACTTGTATCTCAGGGTTTCTATCCAATTGTTGTTCCAGGTTTCAGTTGGGACTCCCCTTTTGTCCTTATTTATTTTTGGGTGGGTTCCTTTGATAAGGGATTGGGCTCCATTTATCTTCTCCTTTGTGTTGTTGGTCTCCAAGGGGGACTCTTCATAAAGGGGTATGAGTGGCTATTTGGTGCAATGAGTCTTATTGGAAGTGTAAACTATAACAACCCTAGGTTGAATTTCCATGTAAATAATGTAGGTTTTAACCCTGTATAGAAATTATCTGCAAACGAATCTTAAAACAGAAAATAAACAATAGCGAGAGCATAAAACATAAAACAGATAAACACAGAGATTTTCCCCTGGATCCCCAATCGGGACGACCAACTTATTTTTTCATTATATTCCTTTTAGTGTTACAACACATAGATATACATACCGAAGCATACATAAACCCTAATCCATTAACCCTGGATTAGAACATAACCGTAGTTCCCTTAACCGGATCTACAAAATACCAGGGGCCAAAAACCATCGTACCCAAAAACCATGTGCAAACCCATGCACAAAACCATGGGCGGATCTGCCCAACGGAAAATAAGGACCAAAATTTTTTTCCAGGGTGCTGCACTGGACCCCAACAGGGGGGGCTACCGCCCCCCTTGTGACCCCCTCAACGTTGCACCCAACGCAAAGTACAGGGGGGGCTATTTCCCCCCGGCGCGTGATTAGTCGTGGAAAGAATATAACACAAACCCAACATTCTCCCACTTATTTTTTTCTTTCCGTAGGGGGCCGCAGGAGAGCTGAGTCACAATGTTCACATAAATCAAAATCCAGAGAGCTATTAGACATACCTTCTACCATACTATTTCCATGCAGTATACGAAGGCCCTTCTCTCTAATATGTCTAAGCATTTTAAGCCATAGCATGGTCTTTTCTCCAGAGACTGCTAGGCTTTCCACTCCACTTTCGGGAACCATAGAACTGTTGCACCCAGCAATAACAGTGCTGCCCTGAAGCTTGTACAGAGTTCCAATCCGAACTCCCCGCATTTATACCAGTGCTCTTCGAACCATCTTACAGGTATCTTTCTTAAACACTGGTTTTACACCTCAATCATCCATCTTGCTTACAAAAATCAGATTTTTGGCCAATGCAGGAACGTGCAGAACACTAGGAAGTGTTCTAATCCTTCCACCTTGCAGCTTCAGCTTGACTTTTCCACGTCTGATGATTCTGGCCTTCATATCATCACCTAAGAAGACATCACCACCATCATATTTCTCATACTCGCAGAACCACTCCCTATGGGGAGTGAAGTGAAAGGATGCACCTGAGTCAATCAACCATGACTCATGATCCACATGTGTATTTGAAGAAGAAGCCAAATACACATCCCCACCTTCATCCGAGGTGGTTTTTGCCTCTGCAGAAGGACCTTCATCAGATCCCTTTCCTTTCTCAGGAGCTTTAGATCTGCATTCCTTTTTGTAGTGCCCTTCCTTTTCGCATTTCCAGCACACCTTTACAAACTTTCCAGGAGATTTAGATCTCCCTCTAGATTTAGATCTCCCACTCGAAACCTTATTCTTGTTTCTGTTCTGGGAACTTCCTCGTACAGATAAAGCATCTCCATTCCGACCCTCCATATTTCTCCGTCTCATTTCCTCCAACAGCAAGGCTGAGACAATGCCATAAAAATTCAAGGTAGTTGTATTGCTACCTATTGCAATAAACAGACTGTCCCACGAGTCTGGTAGAGAATACAACAAACTGATGCACTTATCTTCATCTAATATTTTAATATCAACATATGACAACTGACTTACCACAGTATTGAAGGCGTTCAGATGCTTTGTCACTGAGTCTCCATCCTTCATCCTCAGGTTATACAACTTTTTTCGCAGAAACAATTTATTGACCAGAGATTTAGATTGGTACAAAGTCCCTAGCTTGTCCCACAAGGTCTTCGCCGTAGCTTCCCCAGATACATTCAAAAATACTGAATCTGAGACACACAACTGTATTGTGCTCTTTGCCTTCCAATATAGCTTCTTCCTGTCTTCATCTGACATTGTCGTTGGTTTAGTACCCGAATCTACCGCGATCCAATGATCTTTATCCACTAGTAGATCCTCCATCTTGAGCTTCCACAACTCAAAACTCTGACCATTAAATTTCTCGATCTCTGTCTTGCCGCAGCTCGCCATCTTCTTTCACTGCAAGAATCGATTCCGAAGATCTTCCATTGAAAAGTGTTTACCTCAGGTCCGAGAAAAAAACCCCTCAGTAGCAAAGTCGTCCCCTTGAAGCTGAAACTGCTCTGATACCAAATGTAGGATTTAACCCTGTACAGAAATTATCTGCAAACGAATCTTAAAACAAAAAATAAACAATACCGAGAGCATAAAACATAAAACAGATAAACACAAATATTTTCCCCTGGATCCCAAATCGGGATGACCAGCTTTATTTTTCATTATATTCATTTTAGTGTTATAACACATATATATACATGTCGAAGCATACATAAACCCTAATCCATTAACCTTGGATTAGAAAATAACCGTAGTTCCCTTGACTGGATCTACAAAATACTAGGGGTCAAAAACCATCGTACCCCAAAACCATGTGCAAATCCATGCACAAAACCATGGGTGGATCCAACCACCGGAAAACAAGGACCAAAAAAAATTTCTTGGGCGCTGCCCTGGACCCCGATAGGGGGGGCTACCGCCCCCCCTATGACCCCCCCAACATTGCACCCAACGCAACGTACACCCGCGCGTGATTAGTTATGGAAAGAATATAACACAAACCCAACATTCTCCCACTTGTTGTTTTCTTTCCGCAGGGGGCCACAGGAGAGCTAAGTCATTAGCCCAGCTTTGCAACACCCATTGTTTCTCTACACCAAGAGAACTTTTGAGTGCTCACAGACTTTGCCAATGTATCTGCAACATTCTTCAAAGTGTCCACCTTTACCAACAACACCCTTTTAGCTTCAACCATATATCTCAAAAAGTGATATTGAACATCAATGTGCTTTGTCTTTGAATGATAAGCAGGGTTCTTAGCCAATAAAATTTCATTTTGGCTATCACAGTCTATCCTTATAGCTTTTTGCACCAACCCAATACTTGAACACAATCTCTGCAACCAAAATTCTTCCTTGTTTGCATGAGTGGCTGCCATGTATTCTGCCTCTGTAGTTGAAAGAGCCACTACAGACTATCTTTTACTCATCCAACTGACTGCACCTCCAAATATGTTAAACACATACCCACTTGTAGATCTTCTTTGGTCTAGATCTCCAGCCCAGTCGAAATCAACAAAAACATGAATGTCCAACACTCTTTCCAATCCTGGTCTTCCCTGGTAGCACAAGCCATAATCACTAGTGCCACGTAAATATCTAAAAACCCACTTCACTGTTGTCCAATGATCCTTCCCTGAGTTTGACATAAACCTGCTCGATACTCCTACTGCATGTGCAATGTCTGGTCTAGTACATACCATTGCATACATCAGACTACCCACTGCACTTTCATATGGAACATGGGACATATCCACCTCTTCTTCTTGTGTCTTGGGACATTGTTCAACAGACAACTTTGTACCTACAGGAATCGGAACATTCACCGGTTTCTATCCTGCATATTGAACCTCTGTAATATATTATCGACATACTTCCTCTGGTTTAACCAGAGCTTCCTCTTTGTCTGATCTCTCTTAATTTCCATGCCCAAAATATAGTTTGCAGCACCAAGTTCCTTCATGTCGAATTTGGAGAACAGTTGGGTCTTCAAATCTTGGATAATTTCTTTGTCATTTCCAATCAACAACATGTCATCCACATACAAGACCAAATAAATAACATGATCACCAATTAATTTAAAATAAACACAGTGATCCTCCTTGCTTCTGGTGAAGCCAAGTCCCTGTATGTAGGTATCAAATTTCTGATACCACATCCTTGGTGACTGTTTTAACCCATACAGAGACTTCTTTAACCTGCATACTAGTTCTTTCTTCCCCTTCACCATAAATCCTTTAGGTTGTTTCATGTAGATCTCCTCTTCCAGATCCCTGTGAAGAAATGTTGTATTCATATCCATCTATTCTACCTCAAAATCAAATGCAGCAGCAACAGATAAAAGTAATCTAATAGAAGTAACTTTGGCAACAGGAGAAAAAATATCACCAAAATCAATTCCTGGCACCTGGGAATAACCTTTTGCTACCAACCGATCTTTTTATTTCTACACCTTTCCTTCTACATTAATCTTCTTCTTAAACACCCATTTACTCTCGATGGGCTTCCTTCTAGCTGGCAACTCCACCAGATCCCATGCCTCATTTTTATGCAAGTATGCCATTTCATCAACCATGGCCTCCTTCTAGATTTTTCCATCCTCTGAATCTACTGCCTCCCTGACAGTTTTGGGATCATCATCAGTTATAGTTAAAGAAAAATTTGAACAAAAATTAGATGGACTATACCTTTCTGGTTGTCTTCTTTCCCGAGCTGATCTTCTCACAGTTGGAGTTTGTGGCTCTTCCTCTTCTGAGTCTTCTTCTGTTGTAGTGTCTGATTCATCCTCCTTTAGCTCAAACTCTATCTTCTCAGGTTCCTTTGGTAGGACTTCATTTTTAACAACATCTTTCACCTCTCTAAACACCATATCTCGGTTGTACACAACATTCCTTGTTTTTGGGTTCCAAAGCTTGTAACCCTTTAAACCATCCTTATACCCAATAAAGATGCACCTTTCAGATTTATTATCCAATTTGGTCCTTTTCTCCTTTGGAACATGCACATATGCATCACATCCAAATACCCTCAGATGTGAAAGAGAGGGTTTCTTACCAGTCCATACCTCATGTGGAGTCTTATCCTCCAACGCTGATGAAGGTGATATGTTAACCAAGTAACATGCAATCTCCACTGCCTCTGCCCAAAATTCTTGTCCTAACCTGATACCACTGAGCATGCTTCTTGCCTTTTCCATCAGCGTTCTGTTCATTCTTTCTGCAAATCTGTTTTGCTGAGGTGTGTATGGAGTAGTATTTTGCCGTGCTATACCACACTTCTTACAGAACTCTTCAAATTCCTTCTTTCAGAACTCCCCACCATTATCTGTCCTCAGCACCTTTATCTCTTCTCTGTCTGGTTTTCCACCAGAGCCTTAAATTCTTTAAATATGTCAATCAGATTTCTTCCTCAAGAAATATATCCATGTATTCCTTGAGAAGTCATCTATGAATGAAACATAGTACACAGACTTACCCAGTGATGGAACCGACACAGGTCCAAACACATAACTGTGCACAAGCTCTAATATCTTGTTCACCCTCTTAGCACCAGAAGGAAAACTCACCCGATTCTGCTTCCCATATGCACAGTGTTCATAGAAATCGAAATCCAGAGAGGTATTAGACATACCTTCTACCATACTATTTCCATGCAGTATACGAAGGCCCTTCTCTCCAATATGTCCAAGCCTTTGATGCCATAGCATGGTCTTTTCTCCAGAGACCGCTAGGCTTTTCGCTCCACTTTCGGGAACCACAAAACTGTTGCACCTAGCAATAACAGTGTTGCCCCGAAGCTTGTATAGAGTTCCAATCTGAACTCCCCGCATTAATACCAGTGCTTCCTGAACCATCTTACAGGTATCTTTCTCGAACACTATTTTTACACCTGCATCCTTCCACCTTGCAGCTTCAGCTTGAATTTTCCACGTCCAATGATTTCGGCCTTCCTATCATCACCTAAGAAGACATCAGTGCCATCATTTTTCTCATACTCGCAGAACCACTCCCTATGGGGAGTGAAGTGAAAGGATGCACCCGAGTCAATCAAGCATGACTCATGATCTACATGTGTATTTGAGGAAGAAGCCAAATACACATCCCCACCTTCATCCGAGGTGGTTTTTTCCTCTGTAGAAGGAGCATCATCAGATCCCTTTCCTTTCTAGGAGCTTTAGATCTGCAGTCCTTTTTGTAAGGCCCTTCCTTTCCGCATTTCCAGCACACCTTTACAAACTTTCCAGGAGATTTAGATCTCCCTCTAGATTTAGATCTCCCACTCGAAACCTTATTCTTGTTTATGTTCTGGGACCTTCCTCGTACAGATAAGGCATCTCCATTTTGACCCTCCATATTTCTCCATCTCATTTCCTCAGATAGCAAGGCTGACACAATGTCATCAAAATTCAAGGTAGTTGTATTGCTACCTATTGCAATAAACAGACTGTCCCACGAGTCTGGTAGAGAATACAACAAACTGATGCACTTATCTTCATCTAAGATTTTAATATCAACAGATGACAGCTGACTTACCACAATATTGAAGGCATTCAGATGCTTTGTCACTGAGTTTCCATCCTTCATCCTCAGGTTATACAACTTTTTTCTTAGGAACAATTTATTCACCAAAGATTTCGATTGGTACAAAGTCCCTAGCTTGTCCCACAGGTTCTTCGTTGTAGCTTCCCCAGATACATTCAAAAATACTGAATCTGAGGCACACAACCATATTGTGCTCTTTGCCTTCCGATCCAGTTTCTTCCAGTCTTCATCTGACATTGCCGTTGGTTTAGTACCAGGATCTACCGCGATCCACTGATCTTTATCCACCAGCAGATCCTCCATCTTGAGCTTCCACAACTCAAAACTCTGACCATTAAATTTCTCTATCTCTATCTTCCCGCTGCTCACCATCTTCTTTCACTGCAAGAATCAATCCTGCAGATCTCCCACTGAACAGGGTCTACCTCAGGCCTGAGAAAAAAACCCCTCAGTAGCAAAGGCGTCCCCTTGAAGCCGAAACTGCTCTGATACCAAATGTAGGTTTTACCCTGTACATAAATTATCTGTAAACGAATCTTAAAATATAAAATAAATAATAGCGAAAGCATAAAACATAAAACAGATAAACACAAAGATTTTCCCCTGGATCCCAAATCGGGACGACCAGCTTGATTTTTCATTATATTCCTTTTAGTGTTACAACACATATATATACATGTCGAAGCATACATAAACCCCAATCCATTAACCCTGAATTAGAACATAACCATAGTTCCCTTGACCGGATCTACAAAATACCAGGGGCCGAAAACCATCGTACCCCAAAACCATGTGCAAACCCATGCACAAAACCATGGGCAGATTCGCCCACTGGAAAATAAGGACCAAATTTTTTTTCCGGGGCACCTCGACAAGGGGGGCTACCACCCCCCCTGTGACCCCCCTGACATTGTGCCTAGCACAACATACAGGGGGGGCTATCGCCCCCCTGCGCGTGATTAGTCGTGGTAATAATATAACACAAACCCAACAAATAAAATATGACCAAGGTCATGGGACATGCATGCCAAGTTTAATGCAGGGAAAAACTTTATAGTGGGTATTACTTGTGGTTAATTAATGGATATGGAAATTAGAAAATGCATTGGAAAAGGCAAGAGACAATAAATTAAAATTTAATATGAGAAATAAATGAAAATAGGAGAAAGGGAAGATGAAGGGACGCAAATATGCATGCAAGGGAAATTAGGGATAAAATGAGGGGAAATGAAGAAAAATTGAAAAATAAAATAAAGAGACTACACATCAATGATAAAAAGGAATCAAAGAAACAATTGACAACTTTTGTCAGTACTATATTTTGATCACTTTCAAAAATAGAGCTCTAAGAGAAGAGAGAAGAAACACTTGGACAAGAAAGAAAGAAAAGGAAAGAAAGGGAGCACGAAAAAGTGATTGGAAGAGCAGCTATGAAAGGAAGACATTGCAGGTAACAGGTTGCATGTGTGATTTCATTTTTGATATTTGGATGAATGGTGCATACATTTGGTTATTTGGTTACTTTGTTGTCATTGGCATGGGACTTGCTTGAAATGATAGTTGTTTTTAGCCCTGCCTTATTGTGAGTTCCTTGTTTTGGTTTAATATTTGGATGGCTGGTATGTTGCAAAATGTGTAACTAGGTTCGGTCTTCATAAGTATGAAATGTACTTTTGATTCTTGTAAATTGTAAAATGAAAAGAAAAATTATTATTATTTTTGGAGCATTGGTTTCATGCTCAAGGTATTTTATTTTATAGGTTAAGCACCCTTTGAGTTCTTCTATGGTTTTTCTTAGGTCAAGAAGTTAAAAGAGTCATTTTCATACGTTGAAGACCCCATCAGGCACATTGTAACTTGTAAAGAAAATCATTTTTCTCTTTAAAAGTGTCAGAATACCCTCCAAGACCAAGTCGGCGTGGTAGCTGGCAAGTCATCCTAAAGGAAGAGCCATGTCCACCATTGAATAACCTATAAATAGAAGAGAACTCATCCTACTTGAAGCACGTTCACTTACCACTCATTCTACCGAAGGAAGAGGAAGGAGAAGGCAATGAAGAAGATATTTGTTTAGGATATTTTCTCTCACATGTGTTAAAGAAAAACTAGGGTTTCTGCAACATACCTAGGGTTTCTATCTTCAAGCTCAATCTTGGAGAAAATAAGATAAAGAGGTCAAGCGAAGGTCACTAGGGCTCATCTTCAAGCTCCATAATTCAGGGAAAGGAAAGTGAAGTTCAAGGGAAGGCTCTATAAGAAGATCCATTCTCATACGTGGGAAACTACAACTACAGAGAGGCCAGAATTTTAGATTTGCAGTAGGTGGCCGAAAATATTGAAGCAGGAGGTCGAAGAAGTGCTACTGGAAGAGATTTGACTAGGTTTGACTAGATTAACACTACAAGGAAAAGATCCTCTAGCGGATGTTTTTGAGGAACCCCTTATAAAAATACCCAGACATTCGTTTCTAGTGGAGGTTACAGGAGGAGGTTGTCGGGCGGAGGTGTTTGCGGATGTATTTTGTACAGTGCGCTTATCACCATAAAATGCACCAATGCATTCAACACGAGAAAGCACCGGTGCGCAAAAAAAAGGTACACCGAACACCGTGCGCTCCATACACACCCGTCCGGTGCGTTTCATTTTTTTAGTGCACCGGCCCTTTAGAACACATCTGCATCGGTGCTTCATAAAAAGCGCGTGAAAACAACAATCGCTCGGTGTGGAATGAATAAAATGCACCGGTGCTCCCATAAAACCTGCGCATCGGAACGAGGTTAAATAAAAAAAAATTATGGCCAAAAAACCGCACAAAACATTGGCACACCAGACACCGTGCGCTCTGTACACACCCACCTGGTGCGTTTTATTATTGTAGTGCCCCGGTTCTTTATAGAGCATCCGCACCGATGCCTCATAAAAAGTGTGCGTAAATAGAAATCGCCCGGCGTGGAACGACGAAAACGCATCGGTGCGCCAATAAACCCCTCGCATCAGAACAGGGTTACATAAATAAAAAATTACGGCCAAAAAACTGCACAAAACATTGGCACACTGGACATCGTGCACTCCGTACACACCCGCCCGGTGCATTTTATTACTATAGCGCCCCGGTGCGTTACAGAGCATCCACACAGGTGCCTCATTAAGAGTGCGCAAAAATAGAAAACGCCTGGCACGGAATGATGAAAACACACTGGTACGTCCATAAAACCCCGCGCACCGGAAGGGGGTTAAATAAAAAAAATTACGGCCAAAAAACCGCACAAAACATTGGCACATCGGACAACGTGCGCTTCATACAAACCCTCCCGGTGTGTTGTATTACTGTAGTGCACCGGTGCTTTACAAATCATCCGCACCGGTGCCTCATAAAAAGCACGCGAAAATAGAAACCGCCCGGTACGGAATGATGCAAACGCACCGGTGTGCCTATAAAATCCCGCACATTGGAAGAGGGTTAAATATAAAAAAAAAATACGACCAAAAAACCACATTTTTCACTTTTTTCAATGTTATAGAGCTCTCTAGCACTGGTGAAACTTATCCTTGTCTGAGCCGCCCCGACATCGGTGCTCCCATTGCGCTCATTGCACACACTGTTGCTATGCATTGCCCAGCAATCTCTAGCTTAAATTTTGCAAAACAGTGGAAAATTTTTCTTTTACAAATTCTACGGCCAATATGCCTCCTCGGCGAGAAAATGTATAGTTATTTTCTTGTTTTTCCATAATTAAGCCTTTTAGCAGATTAGAATTTCAAATAACCTTAAAATTAACCATTTAAATGGAAAAAAAAAAAAAAAATTCACACAGTGCGCTCAAGCCATTCGGCTTGCACCGGTTTGCGGTGCTACCTGTAAATTTACAGGCTGCACTGCAGCCAGTGCTAACAGTATCTGCACTAATTTTGGGGCGGTACCGATAGGCGCACCATATTATTTTTAAAAACTTTAAAAAGTGTGATGCGATCGTTTACCAGGCCGCACTGTTGACAATGTGGAATAGCGGCAACAGGGTGCGTTGACTAAATTATCCACCCTGTGGCTAGTAATGTTATCAACGCACTGTGTTGCCACTATTCCACATTGTCAATGGTGCGGCTTGGTAAACCGGTGCTAACAGTATCCGCACCGGTTTCGTGGAGGTACCGAAGGCGCACCGTGTTATTTATTTTTTATTTTTAAAAGTGTGGTGCGGTCGATTATTCATCTGCACCGTTGACATAGTGGAATAGCTGTGACGCGGTGCGTTGACCAAAATATCAGCCCCGGGAAGGTTGTTTTCGTCAGCGCACGACTTTCCATATATCGCTTGGGTCAACGGTGCGGCCTTGTAAAAATTCGCACCGTTCACTATGTCACGATGGCAGGAGGTCGGTCTGGGGCATAGAGTTTCGTCAACGCACCACCCTCCTAACACCGTACATAGTCAATGGTGCACTATAAATTCTTCTAGAGAACCGTCCTTGGGGCGCTTAATATTATTTGGTGCACCAAGGCCGGTGTGCTCCATAGAAAGACGCACCAGGACTTGTGCGTGATTGTGTTTTTGGCGCACCAACTATTTTTTTATTTTTTTTTCAAAAATATATATATATGTATATTTCTAAATACATGTCTCATTTAATAACAAAAATTGTGTTTAATATGTCAATCATTCAGAGACGTGAAAGGAGAGAAGAGGGGGAACAACAACAACAACAGATGGAGTAGTATAACATGGTTCGCCTGTGGGAGGCATGAGACAGGGACAGAGATGCTTACCCTCACCCTATTACAGCAGCTGCGCAGGGGCTCCTAAGGCAGGTAGGCCTCCTTAAGTTCTATGAGGGGGCTACTTCCCTAAAGGACCATAGTTTGTTTTTGAGACATCTTATCCGAAGGTGGAATGCCTAGCAACCAGCTTTCCGGGTTGGTATCAACCAGTGGTACACGCCCACTGAGGAGGATATATACTTCATTACAGGGCTATCGAGGAGAGGGGTGGATTTTCCCTCATTCCCAGAGGTTCCGACTGGTTGTGTAGAAAGGAGTCAGTTAGTTTACTCCTAGAGATACATTGGAGAAAATGTAATGTCTCCTGCAGAGTTTCGGGTTGCTGGAGGTCAGTTACGTATTGGTGCATTTGGTAGGGAGGAGGTGAAATGTCTCTCGCTTATCATTTCGACCATTTCGCACAACACCAGTGACGGGCACACATTAGTTGCCTGTTTCTATATTATGTTGATTCTTTAGTACAGGAGCCACGACTTGTCAAGTGGTCTGCCATTCTTTTGCGGCAGTTTTGTACAACCTTAGATAGATGTCGTGCTCATGCACAAGGGAGGGTGAACTTCCCTTTTGCTTCAGAGATTTTTTGTTTATTTTTTGAGAGGTTTCCAGAGACGAGGCCTACTTTTCTTCGGCAGCCTTGTAGGACAACGTTTGAGGCACGTATGCACATGTGGGGGAAAATGATGCCCAAGAGGGGCGACACTGAGTTTTTAGTGAGGATATCGCAGGATGCACTAGAGTTGCTAGCCAGTGCTGATGAGCATCCCTTGGTTATGGTCCCCTGTCCTTACGTGGGCTTGGATTGGGGAGGGTGTGCCAACATCCTCTTCACAAATGATGACCCTCCAGATGATAGAGGTAATATTACTATTTTATACATTTAAATTTATTCTAGCATGTTCTTTAACTTGTTTTTATTAAATTGTGTAATGAAATTGTCTAATTATTGTTGTGTACTTGTATATATTTTGCAGACATTGGCTCTTTTGATGACGAGGAGATGTCGGCACCAGTACCACATGATCAAGGTGTGGATCCTAATGATGATCAGGGCATGCCAAATGCCAAGGATCATCAGGAGGCCGGTGCTAGGCGCAGTCGACTTGATGCTAGATACCGAATGGAGTTGGGTGACCAACTCAGTGCATTGATTGTTGAGGCGGGCATCAGGCCCGCTCATTACAGAGACATAATGGCCGATGATAGGCTATTATAGATGTGAAAAGGCATGTCGCGTGGCATGTACAACCTGATGCAGCATGTCGTAGGATTTATGTCAGATTTTACGTGACTAACAAGGACTGTTGAACGTTATAGGCGTGGTCGAGACGCAACAGGTGATGGACAGTCCACGAGCAGTGACTCTTCATCTCATGATCGTTCACCTTGCGCCGCGTTAGATGAGCATGAGCCTCCACTAGCATCCAGCAACAGTCATCATGGAGATGTGGCTGGACCATCGGCCACGTCCAGTCAGCAGCCTGCAGCATCCATCAGTACTCATGATCATGAGCAGGCTGGACCATCGACTGTCGAGGCTGCACCGTTGACTGAGCATGCCTGCAGTAGTACTGATATTGATGTTGTACTACCACCGGTTGATCCTACATGACATTTATATTACAGTTGTATATTTTGAACATTATTCAGTTATATATATATATATATATATATAGTCCATGTATTTTATATTCATGTTGCAGTTGTACTTAATTTACATGTTGGTGATCATCATGATGTGTATATTGTTAGGTCATGTTAGATATGTGCATTTAATGTGTATGTGATAATAGCATGAGTTATTTGACATGAGATGTATATTTGATGTTTGTGTTGTGATGATGTTAATATATAATGTTAATTGTGTTTTTTTAGATGATCGTGATCACGATGATTAGTAGCGATTTTGAATGTGTTTTTTAGTCAAATATGATGTTTGTACAATGGTTATAATGAACGTGATGTTTATTAATTAATTTAATACTAAATGATCATGATATTGTAAAATTGTAATATTTGTAATTCTAATTGTATGTAAAATTTTAAAATTGTAATTGTAATGGTATATATGTAAATTTGTAAAATTGTAATCGTATATATGTAAAATTCTAAAATTATAGTTGTAATTGTAATTGTATGTGAAATTGTAAAATTGTAATTGTAATTGTAATTGTATGTAAAATATTTGTAAAATTTTAATTGTATTACTGTGAATTGATTGTAATTGTATATAAAATTCTAAAATTGTAATTGTAATTGTATGTGAAATTGTAATTATAATTATAATTATAATTCTAATTCTAATTTTAATTGTAATTGTATGTAAAATATTTGTAAAATTTAATTGTATTAATGCGAAATGAATTTATTGAAAATTTTAAATTTTAAATTTGTAAATTTTAAATAACTGTAAAATAATAAATCTAGAATAATATGATTTATTGTAACATAATAAAGTTTAGAAAATAATGCAAATAAATTCATGTAGTTTAGAATTATCATTATTTTATTATGATCTTAGATACAAAAAAAAAAAAACTAATTTATACAGTACGCCATTGTTTTTGAGATCAACATAATTGCAAATTATCAAGTGAATTATTGATTTTAACATTAACACAATACAAATTACCAATTAATTCAAAATACATATTATAATGTTTTGAAAAACCCATCTTAAAAATTATAAATATTGATGAAATAACACATGTACCATATCACTCTCGGTTCTCATGATCACCCTCATTATCTTCCAATTTACATGGCATGATAACAATATTGTTCTCAAAAATATGTTTTGATCTAGGGTTATGTGTCAATACGAACCACCAATCCCTATCCAACACATCTAGGTAAAAAAACATCTGGTTGTAGTGTTTAGGGAAAACATAGGGCTCCTTAGCTTCATCCCACATCTTTCTAGAGTTGATACATATCAGCCTACTATCACGATCTTCATTTACACTATTCCGATCAAAGGTGTCCCACCACTTGCACCTAAAAATAACACATTGGAAAGAAGAGAAATCCACTTCAATGATCTCTTGTATCTTTCTGATGTAACCTAACGTCCCTCGTACTAGGTTTTGATCACGGTCGCTAGATCGACTAGATTGACCAAACTCGACTTCCACTCCACAATCTTGTGTGATGTTTCCAGCATCGACATTTTCTATGCGAAAATGGTGTCCATATGCCCACATAGATGGGAAAAAATGCACCTATTATAAAAAAGTTAAAAAAATCATTGTGTCATGTGTCTTATAATAACCCAACAGTTAAAATATGAAATGTAGATGTCTTAATATAAGTTTCAAATTTACATATAAATTAAAAATATTATTACCGAGTTGTTGCACCCAATCCCTACGTTTAGCGCATCCTCTTCAACACGTGGGTAACGATCGGTAGCACCGTATTTCTCTCTGACTTGGTCAACAACCCCACTGTTGGGGCATATTTTTGGCATATTTTCTTTTAAATGATCGAGATAAAGCACACTTCTACCATTCAACTGTCTGAATTCTTTCTTGTCAGTACCATTTCATCCTCTTTTTTTCATACAATGCGACCCACGGTTGTGTCGCTTCAGAATTGTAAAGAACGAATTTATTGATTGCTTCAATTTCTGCATTCACTGATGAAATCAAACCAACATTATATAGTACTTAGAGATCAAAATATACATTATATCGAAGTTCAACATGAATATTAATTATTTTTTGTAAATTTGAAAAATTATAAGTCTCTTACTCTTTATCAAGCACTTTTTTCCACTCGTTTGGAGCAACTCCCCTTCTCTTTTGTCTTCATCCCTTTCATCGTCCCAAATCACCACACCTACCTGTTTTTGATCTGCTTTATGTACTCACTGGAATAATTTAAAAACTCATACGATATGTACCCCTCTGCCATAGACCCCTTGGGTTTTTCCCTTTGTCGAATAAAACCTTTCAATTTCTTCATCTACCTCTCTAAGAAGAACATCCAATGATAAGAAACCACTCCAACTAATTCAACCTCATCTACTAGGTGGATTAGAAGATGAACCTGTAAGTCCATGAAACTCGTCGGCAATTCCTTCTCAAACATACAAAAAATCTCAACTATCTCTTGACACCATCGTGGAATGCTATCCACATGAATCTCCTTTGACGTGATCCAACGTAAAAATGCAGATAATTTAGATATGGCACGTCCTAGGTCTTGAGGGAATTCATGTTTCACACACCCACGCACAAACAAAGGATAATGGCACTGCAAAGTTATAAACACATGCAATAATATACAAAATTAGTTATGTTTTATGATCCCCACATAGGATACAATTTATTAATATAACAAATAATAAAATCATGCTTTTGACATTATACGTACTCTTAGAAGATTCAAATGGTCATGTGATTTCAACCCCGACAAATGGTCATCCACGGTGAAGCATTGCCGTTGTGAAGACCCATATGAAGTTGGCAGCCTCACACCCATTATAACTTCCTTTGCCAAAGATATATCATATATTTTTTTAAATCCATGGGACATCACCTTCTTTGAAAAACCATGAATTAGAGGGACCAATGCCTACCTCTGATCTCGTACTTTCTAATCGTCTTGGCCAATGTTTCTTTTTAGTTTTTGAAGTAATAAGATCTTTCCTAACAGCCAATGTGTCACTTTGTTTCGATGATATATGCCTCCATAAAGAAGATGAAACATTTTTAAATATATGATGCTCGCAATATGGGAGGTCATAAAAGATAGATTTCCTTTTCATCCCAATGGGAAATTTCTCAACATAGGTGTCGAAGAAATCTGGATCATCGAACATAGGTTCCCCATTTGAATCGAAATTTTTTATGAACTCCTTCATCTTCTCTCTCTCATATGCTCTAAGCCATTCATCTGGTGTCATTATTGGAGGCCTTTGGGTTCTCTCTCGTTTACCATTGAAAGCGAATGTTTCTCTTCTGTAAGGGTGTTCTTCTGGTAGGAATACCCTGGAGAAATCATACACTGGCTTTTGTAGGTCCTTGGACCATCTAGCTTTCAGAGAAGGTCCATGAAATTTACATCCAAAATACCCTTTTGTTACAAGACCTACGAGATTATATTTGTATACATTAATTAATATGCATGGCCGTTAAAGAATATCATGAAGATCAGAACAAATATTACAACGAATTAAATAACTAATATGTGAAATAATATTGTTACGTATATAAACAAATCAATAAATTAAACATGTAATTTACCAGAGAAAACTCCTAATCCCGGATAATCATGTGTCGTGTAAGCACATATGCCATACAATGTAAAACTCCTCTCTGCTGCGATGGGTCTTGATACATCGTATACATTTATCCCATCCCATATTTCCGTCAATTCATCTACCAGTGGTTGTAAGTAGACATCCATATTCTTCACTTGTCTTCTACTAGGGACTATGAGAGCCAACATAAGATATTCATTCTTCACAAACAACCATGGGGGGATATTGTTATTGATCACTACTACAGGCCAAACAGAATATTTGGTGTTCTGGAGGGAATATGGGTTGATGCCATCCATGGCTATGTTGAGTCGTAGACTTTCGTATTTCATCCTTGAATTTTTCGGGCCATGTATCCTCTATATGCTTCATGGCTATTGAATCAGTTGGGATTCACATAACTCCCAACTCACTTCTGTGTGAGGCGTGCCATCCCTGCAACATAGCTAATTCTTTGCAATGAAAGAGCCTTTGAATCCTTGGGATTATAGGCATGTGCCTATGTATCTTAAAAGGAGGACCAATACGTGATTTACCCTTCTTTTTTTATTTATCATACCTGTCATGCCCACATTTCAGACACATCTCTTTGTCTGCATATTCTCCTTTATATAGAATACAATCATTTGGACATGCATGATATGATATGTACTCAACACCCAGCATTTTCAACAATTTTTTTGCCTCTTTGTAGCTACCGGGAAAGACATTATCGCTCGGAAGAACCTTATATTTGAATAACCTGTAGTTGGTGATCATGGAAAAATATATTAATAAATGTACATTAATGTTGATATAATTATTAACGTTCATAAAATTTACCATTTGTAATGTTCATTGCAGTGTACTGATTATATTTCAAATTTATATAAGGGAGTACTTTATGGTAACTTACCTCAAAAGTTCCGAGAAACATGCATTCGACAAGCCAAACTTTGCTTTCAAGTTGTACAGTAACATTGTTGTCCCCAACTGGGTAGACTTTGACTGACCGCCAGGTCCAAAGAGAGGGGTCGTGGAAGGAAATTTAAGGCTTTCGAAAAATGTGTCAGCGATATGAGCATCATCCTCTAGCTGATCATCGTTTTGGAATGCATCTAAAAACATTGTCTCCATGGCAGTCGTATCCCTTAAGTAATAATCCATACCAACCTCTATTTGATTGCCTCCATTTCCCGCTTATGAAGAACTACTATTGATGTATTCATTCCTAATTGGTGAATCTGGAGGTAGCGGGAATTGAATCGATGGTTGATTCAACCATTCTTGGTATCGTTCCTCTCTGATTTTTTTTGTTAATTCAGTCTTCTCTCGATTTGACATTGTCATGGGGTGCAACAGAAGATGGTAGGTAGGTCGTTCATCATCACTAGAATCCTAATAATTAAAAAAAAAAAAAAATTGAACATGATTAGTACAAAATATATGATATCAATTAGTAACCACGTTGACAATATTGCATGATTATAAATTGGTTTGACGTTGAAATAATTACATATTAACCAATATATATACCAAACAATTATAATTATAATTACCATCATTGTCCCGGGATTGTGGCTAGAAGATGCAATATTGTTAGAATTGGCAGGGTGAAGCGGTTGCCCATTTTCATCTACTAAATGCGCCTTGCAGTATGCAGCTCCTGATAAAAATTTCCGACGTTTTGGAGCAGTTTGAATATTTTGTGCATTTGAACTCGATGTTGAATCTGCATGAACGTGCAAATTTTTATACATTATAAGTTTAATTAAGCTGTGCATGATTGACTGCATGGATAGAAAACATAAATTCAATTAGATAGTGAAAATATAAATAAAATCTGAAGTAAATATTACGTCTTGATATGGATAGAGAGAACTCCGTGATGG
The DNA here is from genome assembly GCA_034641835.2 of Pinus albicaulis. NCBI lineage: Eukaryota > Viridiplantae > Streptophyta > Pinopsida > Pinales > Pinaceae > Pinus > Pinus albicaulis. The sequence goes on along the minus strand of CM076581.1, from coordinate 821,103,154 downwards.
ACTTTGAGAAATATTATGGAACGAGCTGGATTTTGAAGAATTGTCCATTCCATATAATTATGATATTTTCTCCCTGCATTTGAGCAAAGCAACAATAATTTTGGTGCACACACCTAAATGTAATTTCGGTGCGTAATGTATAGATCACCGCACCGGTGCATTTTTGGTAATGTGCACCGGTGCCATTTTATACCCAGATGCACCGGTGCGGTTCGATTAATGGACACATCGGTGACGAATAACCGCAAAGAAAAAATTGCAACTCTATTTTCTTTAAGTGAAAAAAAAAGTGGCAAATTGAAAAATGGGAAGAAAAAATATTTTCGAAAATCTAATTTCATAAAACATTTCTTTAAATACTAAACACTTTTCATTATTTCCCTATTTTTGCAAGCAATTTCAGCCAGAGATTTGCAGGATACATACTTGGAGAAAATAGAGCACGAGAGCACTATGGAGTAGGGAAATACGTTCGAACAGAAGTATTCGGACAATCAGAATTCCAAACTTCTGGTGATTCAAACCTTGTACCATATAATTTCAAACGATGTGAGTAAAGTTTATCGTTTTTTTTTTACTTTTTTTGCAATTTTTTTATGGAGTAAAAGAAAAAATCAAAGTTTATTGTTTTTCTTTTACTTTCTCTCCATTTTTTTTTATGCAGTAAAAGAACAAAATAAAAGTTTATTGTTTTTTTTTACTTTTTATGCAGTTTTTTTTACTTTTTCTGTAGTTTTCATAAACAAAAATAAAAAATAAAATAAAAATTCATTTTTAGAAACAAAAACCCTAGATTTTTTTTTGTTTCTGCCCTTTCTTCTCCCTTGTTTTGTAATTTCAGAATTAGGGCTTTTCAATTTAGATTTATAGGGTTTGTATTGTCACAATACATCCAACCCACGTGATGACTTGCATATTCTGATCTCAATCCATGTCGGCCCTTGTGTGAATTAAAAAAAATAGATTTTTTTTCCTCGGTGCACCCTGCATAACATAGCGCACTGGTGTGCTCTGTTATACTAGCGCATCGCAAAAGTACAGTGATAAAAAATTTTAAAAAAAAAAAACAATTTTTTTTTTATCAATGCGCCATATGTAACATATGGCACCGGTGCACTATTTCATTATGGCGCACCGCGAACGTGCTGTTTCGCCAAAAAAAAAAATCCATTTTAGAAACAAACCCTACATTCTTTTTGTTTCTGCCCTTTCTTCTCCCTCTTTCTGTGATTTTAGAATTAGGGCTTTTCAATTTATATTTATAGGGTTTGTATTGCTAAATATAAGCCTAAGACATCCAACCCACGGGACGACTTGCATAGCCGGATCCCAATCCACGTCGACCCTTGCGTAATTTATTTTTTTTTTAATCGGTGTGCTCTATTATCCCAACACACTGTGAAAGTACTGTGATAAAAAATTAAAAAAGGAAAATATTTTTTCTCAGTGTGCCATTTGTAAAATATGTAGCCGGTGTGATATTTCATTATGGCGCACCGCGAACGTTCTGTTTCGAAGAAAGAAAAAAAATCTTACATTCTTTTTGTTTCTGCCATTTCTTCTCCCTCTTTCTGTGATTTCAGAATTAGGGCTTTTCAATTTAGATTTATTGGGTTTGTATTGCTAAATATAGACCTAAGACATCCAACCAACGGGACGATTTGCATAGTCGGATCCCAATCCATGTTGGCCCTTGCGTGTTTTTTTTTCATCGATGCGCCCAGCGTAACCTAGCGCACCGGTGCTCTGTATTGTACAAGCGCACTGCATAAGTAATGTGATAAAAAATTAAAAAACAATTTTTTTTTATCTGTGCGCCATATGTAAAATATGGCACCGATTTATGCTACAAAAACTAACACTAGACGACTTTTATTATTTTATCATGGTTAATCGATGTAGTGATTGATATGTAACACACCGGTGATCCTTGTTGATATGGAACACCATACGGTCTATTATACTGTATGTGCGGTGTGTTTCTAAGACACCCACGCACCGGTGTCGGTGTGTAAACCATGAATGGTGCATCGGTTTCTTGAGATTTATTTTTTTACTTGAAAAGTTGACTATTTATTTATAAATATATTAATGAATGATATGGTACAGGTTTGAGATTGATAAAGAAATGACTGACAAGAGATCAAGTAATAAAAATACTGATAACACATCAAGAAAAGTAAAAAAGACAACTTCTTTGTAAATTCTTGACAAAAAATATTATTTTTGAACTATATGTAAGTTTAACTAATATGTATTGTTTACTGTGTGTCATGCAAAGCCACAAAATGACGAAGCTCGATAAGATTATTTCTAATCTAGGACCAGAAGAGCGTAAAAGCTTGATGGAAAAATTGCAAAAGGATGAATTAGGTGAATGAAAAAATACTATCAATCCAATATGAGTTCTTTTTTAAAATTTTCATTAATAATATAATTAAAATGATTATATAACATGTGTTAAACAGTCTATTAATTCACATATGTTTAATGTTCTATAGGGACCAACAACTTAGAAAATGAATGTTTTTCTAAGAAAAGAAAAAAAATAGAACATGCAAATGAAAATGAATTGCTCCTTAGTTCATCTGGAGTGGTGCTAGAGGCTAACGAAAGGGGGAAAGTCTTTTACAAAAGTTTGAGGGATCTAGTGGAATGAATGTATAGACGTTCTTTCCACTTACAATACAAAAACCAATTCAATGATTCCAAGAACCAAATTTTATCTAAACTACAGGAAGAGTTTCCATAAAATTGGTCAATGAGACATGTCAGACTTAAACGTACAACAACAAAAAAGAAGGAATGAAAAAGCAATATTCTTTAAATGTTTGTCTAGAATTATTTATAAATATCACTTTTGTTATATTTACTTTTCATATATCAATATAAAAATTAAATAGTTTATTGTCATGTTACATTTTCAGGAAGATTATGAAAATCTCAAAAGATGAACGAGCTGATATCATAAATATGCCAGTAGGAATGTCCAAAAAGGTGTACAAGGAGATGGTTAAAGAAATGGACAAAATTGCATCATGGGAGGAATATATGTGTCGAATTTTGATGAATAATGAATTTTAAAAAACCACAATAATTATGATATGATATAACAAATTAATCCAAACATCACATTCAAATGCATTAATACAAATTTAATTAATATGAATATTGTTATAAGATGTGTCGACTTTTGATGAATAATGAATTTAAAACAATCAAAATAATTGTACTATCGCAGGTCGATGTTTCTAAAAAATACAAAATGAAAACCGGTGCGTGTCAGTTACTGTACACCGGTGCGTTTTTATTCTTAAGCGCACCGGTGTGTTTTTACGACCCATGGGCACTGCACAAATACCAAAACCAATTAAAAATATCGAGGCGTTTGTGCGGTATGGTGCACCGGTGCCGTTGTACGACCTATGGGCACCGCACGAATACTGATACCAATTATAAATCTCGGTGCGTTTGTGTGATACTACGCACTGGGGTGTTTATGTGTCTATACGCACCGGTGCATTTGTACGACCTCTGGGCACCACACGAATACTGATACCAATTATAAATCTCGGTGCATTTGTGTGATATTGTGCACCGAGGCGTTTATGTGTCTATATGCACAGGTGCATTTGAACGAACTATGGGCACTGCACGAATACCGATACCAATTATAAATCTCGATGCATTTGTGTGATATTGCGCACCAGTGCATTTCTATAAGTCTACGCACCGGTGCATTGATACAACCTATGCGCACCGCACAAATCCCAAGACCAATTAGAATGGCCCTGTGCGTTGTATCACCAACACTACGCCCAATGCGGTTTTATACCTTAACGGCCTGGTGCATTCTCCTTCGACTACCCCGGGGCGCCTACTACATGTACGCACCGGTGTGTTAAATCCTGAGTATTGCACCGATGAAAAAAACATCTGAAATAACCTCCGGCCGCACATTTTTTTTTAGTTGTGTTGAATTTCCGTTAAAAGCTCCGTAAAAACCTCCGTAACCATAAACGGATGTTGTAGCAAATGTTTTTTTGACAATTTTGGTCAATTTTATAACACTAAAAACCTCCTTTATAACCTCCGCTAGAGGGTCTTTTCCTTGTAGTGTAAAGTTGGCACATCATTTGAAGAGTTATGTATTGGTCTTGGAGGGTATTGGTCTCAGTCTTAAGGTCATGGAATTCATTAATTGAAGAATCTATAAGGAATAGAAGATATTTACGGGTTTTCCTCTCAAGAGGAGAGGTTTTTGCCCTAGCTTGAAGCCTATATTCTATGTTCTTGTTATTCTTGTTTTTGTATTTTTTTGATGATTCACACATACAATAATAAGGAACAAAGTTAATAATTAAAATGACATCAAAAGCAGTTATCAAGCAAAGAGAATTAATCATAATAATTTCCCTATATAATTCTCAAATTGGTATCAGAGCTAAGGTTGGCTAAGGGAATTATGAAGATCTCCACTATATTGAAGAAGCTCATCAAAAAAATTTCAAAGGTAGCAAGCTATATCAAGAAAAACATCAAGGGAGCATGGAATCTCCTATTCACTATAAAGGAGGAAGTAATCACGACAAAATATGAAGGTCTCTTCTTGGAACTCACTGGCACATTCCATGAGAGAATTTGGGTAATTGATAGTGTGCATCTAGACACATGATTGGTCATCAAAAAAAATAGAATACATTATCAAATGGAAAATATTCTTATTCAATGGAACTTGGAGATAACAAAAGATATCCTGTAAGAGGAATTGGATCAACCTCTATAGAATTGGAGAATGGAAGCAACATTTGCCTCAACAACATCCTATTTGTTCCAGGTTTGCATAAGAACTTACTTTCCATTTCAAACCTAGAGGATAAGGGTGATATATTAGCTTTCATTGATGGAAAAGTAGTTGTATGGAGTAAAAACTCAAGCATAGAGAATTCTAGAGTAATTGGTATTAGAGAAGGAATACTTTATAGGTTGATATCTCCTCTAGCTCAAGCTTTGCTTCACATTCAAATTAGTCCATGTGAACTCCGACATAGAATATTTGGTCATATTCGGTTCAAAATCCTTCCAAATCTAAGTTCCATAGTATATTGGATACCTAAATTGAAAGAATATCATGAAGGAGTACGTAAGGGGTGTGCATTGGGTAAGAATACCAAGAGACCATTTGGAAGCAATGCTTCATAGTCAAAAGAAATCTTGGATCTCATTCACTCTGATGTATGTGTTCCTATGAATCCTAAATCATTTGGAGGTCATCTATATTATGTCACATTTATAGATGATCATTCAAGAAAGACATGTGTTTACTTAATGAAAACCAAGGACAAAGTATTTACAAAATTTCAAGAATTCAAAGCTGAAGTGGAAAATCTTACAAAAAGAAGAATCAAGATACTAAGATCTAATAATGGAGGAGAGTATACATCCAAGGATATTATAGCATTCTGTAAGGAGTTTGGGATTAAGAGGGAGTTGATAGTACCATATAATCCCGAACAAATGGAGTTGCAAAACGAAAGAACTGATCCATTGAAGAGAGTGTAAAATTGATGTTACATGATCAAGATCTACCTAAATTTTTGTGGGAAGAAGCCACAAAGACATCAATATATATTGTAAATCGAAGTCCCCACAGGTCGCTGGACAACAGGAATCCTGAAGAAATATTCACTGGGAAGAAACCTACTGTGGAACATCTCTGTATCTTTGGATGTCCCCGTATATATTCATATACCAAAGACTAAAATAAAGAATTTGGATCCATCAGACATGAGAGTAACATTTGTTGGCTACAAAAACTTCTCTAAGGCTTATAGAATCTACATAAAGGAAGGACACCATGTAGAAGTAAGTCGAGATGTCATATTTTATGAGAGTATCACATTCAAGAAATCTAAGGAACTTCCTATGGACTCTGATGACAAAGAACTTCCAGTATTTGAAGAAGAAGTTAGTAGGGAAGAGGAAGAATCCCATTATGATGATGAGGGTCCCAATGAACCCATTCAACCTGTGATCCTCCCTGAATCAAGAAAGAGACATAATTTTCTGAAATCAACACTAATTGATGCAAAAGGTCATGGGGCAATGAAATGCTCATTTAGAGAAATCAAGAAACCCAAGAGATATTTTGGGTATGTTGCATACATGACAAAACTAATAGAAGCATAACCATACACCTTTGAAGATTTTTCCAATCATCAGGAATGGAAGGATGTCATGAATAAATAGTATCATTATATAACGAAGAATGGAGTTTGGGAGATCGTACCTAGGCCCAAAGAAAAATCTGTGGTAGCTTCCAAATGGATCTACAAGATCAAACATGCCACAAATGGAAGTATCAATAAGTATAAGGAAATATTTGTGTCTAGGGGCTTCTCTCAACAAGAAGGCATCGAATATGAAGAGACATTTGCTGTGGCAGCATTGATGGGATGGAACATCCATCAAATGGATGTCAAGGCTATGTTTCTGAATGGAACAATTGATGAGGAAGTCTATATAGAGCAACCCTTGGTATTTGAAGTTAAATACAAGAAGGCATATGTTTTCACATTGAATAAATCATTATATGGACTCAAGGAAGCACCAAGGGAATGGTATGCTAGAATGGATTCAGACCTACAAAGAATAGGATTCACAAAAAGTTTTGTTGATTTGAACCTTTATATCAAGGTTGTAGAAGGATAACATGTAATTATTCTTCTGTTTGTAGATGATATTCTGCTGACAGGTGTAGAAGGTTGAATTGAATAATGTCAGAAGCAAATAGAAACACAATTTGATATGAAGGATCTAGGGTTGATGCATTACTATTTGGGACTAGAATTCCAGCAAGAACTGGATGAAATTTATTTGGGTCAAGGTACGCGATCATGGATTGCAAACCAATAACCACTCTGATGATCAAGAACTTGAAGAGACTAAGGAGTTCTGAAACAAGCCTTGTGGATCCTTCCACGTATAGACAACTTATTGACTCACTGATATACTTGGTGAATACTCGACTAGACATATGTTTTGTAATAAAAATTCTCAGTAAATTCCAGTGGAGCCAAAGGATGATCATTGGACAACAGAAAAACATATACTGAGATATATGTGAGGAAATACTCACTACTGCCTAAGTATGATTGAAGGAATGATGTCCACCTGATTGGATATACAGATTCTGACTGGGGAGGTGGCGAGTAGGATGAAGAACTACAGGAGGATGATTTAGTTTGGGACCCTCCATGATCTCATGGATGAGCATAAAGCAAGACACATTTGCTTTGAGTAGTGTTGAGGACGAGTATGTTGTAGCATGTGAAGTAGAGAAGCGGTTTGGTTAAGGAAGTTGTTATCCGACCTATTTGAAGGACCGATGGACCCTACAATGATACATTGTGACAACACCAGTTGTATACGATTGTCTGAAGACTCAGTATTTCATGGAAATACAAAGCATATAAACAACAAGTATCACTATATTTGGGAGCTAGTACAAAATGGTGTGTTGCAGCTACAGTATATATCCACTGATGAGCAGGTAGCTGACATATTGATGAAATATTTTCCTAAGAATCTTGTCTACCTGAGAAACAAGCTTGGCTTGGTTGATATATCCTCCCTAGTTGAGAGGGGGAGATAGGCATATAATTCTTGTCTTCACTTGGTAAGACAGAATGGAGGATTGGGTAATCATCTGACATTTGATACTCTTTGAGGATGAGGTAGGGCATCGAAGATAAGAGTAGTCGTGGACCGATATTCTTTGAGGACTAGATATCCAAGACAAGAATATTACAAAGAAGGTCATACTTGGTGAACACTTGAGTGGAGTATGCACCTTGAGAGACAATGATGGTGATGTCTATAAATCATTGGTCTCACCAGCATTGTGCTCTGATCTTGTGGAGAGATAGATTTGTTATTCAAGGCCTTTCTATATGACAATGTTGGTTGATATGATGCTAGACAGATGGGTTACCAATCTGACTCTTCTTATGAGGTCTTTTCATATTGAGAATGTCCATGTACCTCTTATGAATACCTCCCTTGTTAAGAGGGAGTGTTAATGAATGTGTAACTAGGTTTGGTCTTCATAAGTATGAAATGTACTTTTGATTATTGTAAATTTTAAAATGTAAAATGTAAAGAAAAATTATTGTTTTTATTGGAGCATGACTTTCATGCTCAAGGTATTTTATTTTATAGTTCAAGCACCCATTGAGTTCTTCTAGGATTTTTCCTAGGTCAAGAAGTCAAAAGAGTCATTGTCATAAGTTGAAGACCCCATTGGGAACATTGTAACTTGTAAATAAAAATATTTTTTCCTTTAAAAGTGTCGGAATACCCTCCAAGACCAAGTCGTTGTGGCAGTTGGAAAGTCAGCCTAGAGGAAGATCCATGTACATCCTTGAAGAGCATGTCCTACTTGAAGCACATTCACTCACCACTCATTCTAGCGAAGGAAGAGGAAGGAGATAGCAACGAAGAAGGAAGAGGATGAAGAAGATATTTTTTTGGGCTATTTTCTCTCACACGTGCTAAAGAAAGACTAAGGTTTGTGTAACAAACCTAGGGGTTCTATCTTCAAGTTCGATCTTGGAGAAAAGAAGATAAATAGGTCAAGAGAAGGTCACCAGGGGTCATCCTCAAGCTCCAGAAGTCATGGAAATGAAAGTGAAGGTCAAGGGGAGACTCTACAGGAATATAAAAGCTCACACATGGGAAACTACAATTGCAAAGAGGCCAAAATTTCAGATCTGCATTAGGAGGCCGAAAATCGTGCAGCAGGAGGTCGGAGAAGTGCTACTAGAAGAGATTTGACTGGGTTTGACTAGATCGAAGTTGGAACATCATCCAAAGAGGTTGGTCTGGTCTTAGAGGGTATTGGTCTCAGTCTTAAGGTCATTGAATTCATTAATTGAAGAATCTATAAGGAAGAGAAGATATTTACGGGTTTTCCTCTCAAGAGGAGAGGTTTTGGCCCTGGCTTGCAGCCTATATTTTGTGTTCTTATTCTTCTTGTTTTGGTAGTTGTTTGATGATTCATACATAATAATAAGAAAGAAAGCCAATAAGTAAAAGGACATCACAAGCATTTAACAAGTAAATAGAATTAATCATAATAATTTTCCTATAGAATACTCAACATGGTAGACTGTGGATCCTAGTGAGGTGGTATCGGGAAAATTCCCAAGGGTTAAGGAAGGAGATGGGATTTTTCCTAGAAATATTTATGGATGGGTGGAGACAGGAAAATTCCTCTAGGTATGGTGAATAAAGTTGGAGGCATCCAATCTTGTTTGGTGATAGTGATTTTTAGACCGGTTTAGGTGAAATCACTATGGTTGAGGGTTGAGGTGGTTTGGCCTCTCGAAGCCCTGGTTGGTTCTATATTGGTTGAACCCATATGATCCTAAATTCATGCTTGGAATATGGAATGGGGGTTATTTGTTGAAAGAGAGATTTGGTTCAACCCAATCTATGTTTGGGTGGTACATGGAATTCCCTAACTTGGTTGGCATTTTCATATGTTAATATGATTTATTTTCTTATTGTGATCAATGAGCACATGTGTTGATTATTGTGGTGATTTTATGACTTGTTTGTCATGGAATTATTCTGGTTAAATGTTGGTTATAGGAACGGTTAAATGATGTGCTCTTGTTATGGATCTTGTTCACGATTTGATAAGTTATTGAATGGATTTATGAATGCAAGGGCTAACAAGTGTTGTTGCAACTAGTTTAAGAGGGAATTAAGCCTTCTTGATGATTCTTTGATGAAGTTAAGAAGACATTGAATAGATATGCATTCATGACATGTTGTTACTATGTTTACCATATGTTTAAAGAAACATTTATCATATGTTTGGCATGTTTGGTAAATATCTAGCCTTAACATTCATCATATTGACTTGTTATCATCTTAGACTGAGTTCTAGAGAATTCTGGGTTGTTCTAGGTAGTTTGTCTATAGCTAGCCCTAAAAATATGGATGTGATTTTCTATTTTCACCCTCTGAACTAAGATATTTCAGTTTCAACTGCAAAAAGGAAGGATTATGTGTGCAGATGGATCCTTCCAATTGCATGCACAACTTGGCATGCAAGCAACTGGGTGTAAGGTCTGGGAAAAAAAAAATTTCAACCCAGGGCAAGCTAACCAACAGATTTTGTCTGGTAACTGGGTGATGTAATGCTCCTGGAACATGTCAATATGTTTATGGTTAGTAGACCCCACTTCCATCACTAGAGCTTGGATGTTGGGTCATTTAATAGTAACTTACCCTCGAGAGCTTGTGAAAGTCGGTAAATGTGGGATGGGGTGGTTACAGGGTGGTATCAGAGTAAGGTTGCAACATTGGACCTCGGGGTAAAGGTAGATTGTTATGCATGCATGTCAGTTGTATATGTGTTTATCATGCATGCATGTTGTTTATGATATCCATGTATAAGTTGGTATGCTTGAGATGTTGTATCATGCTAATTTGGATTGGCATGTGCAGATGCAATAACCTCCCCTGAGATACCTTGAGGTATCATTTTGATTATGTTTATACATAGATAACAATGGAAAATTGCAAGAAATGGAAGGTAAAGAGATGAAGAGAAGAATAGTTGAGTACATTTCATATGACTCTTCAAAAAAGCCTGAAGAGACATTGTTAGGCTAGGAGAGATCAGTTGAGCAGGAGGGAGAGGGATAATCTCCTCGTTTGGTAGATACATTGAGAATCTTTAAGGCATAAATAGTGAGTTACAAGGCATACAATTAGCGGTTGATTGAGGCACAGGAAAGGCTTGCCAGAGTTAAAGAAAAGCAAGTCAAGGTTAGTGCAGTGATTCTTCAAAGCCTTTCATATTTGCAAAAGCAGGGATAACTAGGTTATTCAGGGACAAGAAGAAAATACTAATGGTGCGGAGGGAAGCAGGTCTCGGAAAGAGTACATGATGGACATAGATGATACAGTTAGAGGTGGCAGATCCTTGGATACACCTGATAGGAGGGCTAACACTCTTTTTGACTCTATAAGAATGAAGAACATGCTTTGGCCAAATTAAAATAATAATAATGAATATAAAAAATATGTCAATGACAAAAATTACATTCTATTACATTATGAACACTGACACTAGTTACATTTTTCAACGTTAAGGCCAATTGAAAAACCACCAATAAGAAATTTTGTAAATGCGTGGAGTTGAGAGAGTGATTGTGAAAGGAAATTCTCTATGCCATCTTATAGATGGATACTAAATTAGATTGAAAGCATGTATGACTACAATACTCAATGTATAGGTTGTTGTGTATTCATTTTTTTATAATGGACTTAATCTATCTCAATTTTTTTTATCTAGTGTAGTGTCTTTGTGTGCATTAGAATTGGACATAGTTATTTTATCCACGACTATGTCAATTTTTGTTCTAAATTTTGCATGTTGTGAAACCAGCTCCAAAAATAGAAGAAAAGGGATATCAACGCCTTAGAAATAAGCCACTTCGAGGGGGAAACCTCCAATACATTACATGAATGAACAATTCTTGGATGATACAAATGAACAAAACCTCCTTCTATTTATAGGAGTCCATGGGGCCACAATATAATCCTAGTGGGGCCACAACGTAATCCTAGCCGACCTAACAATAATAATGTAAGGGCACAATAATAAAAATATGGGAGTTACAGGGGTACAACAATAACAATAAGGGGGGCTACACTAACATAATAATGGACTACACTATTAATATAGGGACTTAACATGCCCCTCTCCTTCAAACAAGTGTTGTCCTCAATGCTTGATTATTTCTTGATGCTTCTGTATAAAATTCTCATCCTTCCATGTGGAATCTTCTACAGGAAGGTTCTTCCACTTGCTGAGATACTCTGAAATTGATCGTACTTGTCGAGTTCTTGTTTCTGTGACTGATTCAGAAATTCTTTCGATGTGATGTTGATCTTCATGCTGTTTCATTCGATTCTGTGCCAAATTCAGGTTGTCCTTTAAGAGTTGGAGAACTTCTTGTTGATGGTCGATGTGATCTTCCACTGCTTGAACCTTCGAATTTTCTCTTAAAGATGATGTGATGGATGGTGTATGATATCCATAAAGTGCCAAAAATGGGGTCATTTTTGCTGCAGTATGGAAGGAAGTGTTATACCACCATTCAGCTAGAGGTAACCACTTGACCCATTGTGTTTGTTTATCAAATAAAAAACAACGAAGATATCCTTCCAAATAGTTATCTCATCCATTTAAAGCAAGTACAGTTGCTACTACATTTATGGACACAATTCAAAAGCTACATGGAAACCCAAGGGTTATTATGAGCGATAGAGATCCCATTTTTACTGGAAATTTTTGGACGGAGTTATTTTCTTGTTTGGGTACTCAATTAGCTCATAGCTCATCTTATCATCCTCAATCCGATGGTCAAACTAAGATAGCTATGAAGATTTTCCCACGATCACCTCTTTGAGATGAAATTCAGAAGCCTAAAAAAGCCCTAACTTCTACAGATCATATCTCTGAAAATATTGCAAATCAATATCTGAAATTTTGCGACGATGTTCCTCGGGATCGTGGCTTTGCACTTTAAAAATTTCAGCTTCTGAACCTTCGTAGAAAAAAACGTTATAGCGAAAATGCCACGATGACCTATTTGGAGCAGCGAAACCCTAGAATATCAAAGCTTTGATTCCAAATGTTGTGAAACCAACTCCAAATATAGAAGAAAAGAGATATCAACGCCTTATAAATAAGCCACTTCGAGGGGGCAACCTCCAATACATTACATGAATGAAAAATTCTTGGATGATACAAATGACCAAAACCTCCTTCTATATATAGGAGTCCATGGGGCCACAATATAATCCTAGTGGGACCACAATGTAATCCTAGCCAACCTAACAATAATAATGTAAGGGCACAATAATAACAATATGGGGGTTACAGGGTACAACAATAACAATAAGGGGGGCTACACTATCATAATAAGGGACTACACTATTAATATAGGGACTTAACATTGCATGACATATGTACTCTAGAAAAAAGACCTAGATTAAGCTTTTTGGTTTGACAAATATTCGATGATAGTATATTTTAAGCACAAATCAACATTATAGCAATAGGTAAATCCATGACAACACACGTAAATTTCCCTTAGATTAAACCATTAAGAGTGATCTTCCCTTGACCATTGAGTTAAATTTTAGTAAAAAAATTGTACATAGGTATCAAATCACCAAGGGCTTAATGAGTTATGGCTAGGGAAATTGTATGATCAAGCATTGTGTATGACTCATATGTAACGCAAACATTAGGAGCTTTTGGGAGAATTTGTTACATTTTTTTGGAAGGGAAGCCAAACATGATGGAGTAAAAGACCATGCTTGGGTAGATGTAGTAGAAGTGGAGCTAGAGCTAAGCCTACTAAAGCTAAGTGTTGAAGAGAATTGTTATTTCATAAGTGAGATAAGTTAAAGGAGACCTTGAATAGAGTGAGAGGGAGATAACGCCCAATGAAAGAAACAGTTAGAGAATTGGACTTGTGAAGAAGAATAATTAGAAGAAGCCTATAAATAAATAGTGTGACAGATTACTTAGTTGTACTGCTCCAAGGAATACTCCAACCCCACCGAGAAGTAATACCAAGACATTGTAAGAAGAAATTTGTGAGTTAAAGAGCCATATGCAGTGAAGGCAATTGGTAAGAAATGTGTTTAAGTGGCTTTGAACTTGGGGCTAAGAAAAAAAGGCAGCATTGAGAGATATCATTGAAGCCAATACTAGAGGTAAGAGCCATAATTAATCACTTAAGGAAAAGCTAGCTGAGCCATAGAGATAAGAGTGGAGTCTTCATTTTATCAAGTTTTGGAGTACTAAAAACTACCAAATTTGGGAGATTTGATTTAGAAAGGGTCTCACCCAAAGATATTTCCAAGGCACACATAAAATAATATCACCAATAAAAATGTAGGGAGATAAATGCAATTCCATATCGAAAAGAAGGTGAAACTATCAGGGGGGGAAATGACTCTTGGCTGTAATTATCAAGGCCTAACCAAAGCAAGTGAATGAATAGTTAGAAGGTAGAATATGGAAATACAATGGAGGAAACTATAATAGAAGAGCTTTAAAAATCAAGGTGGAGTGTGGGCAAGGCTCATGAAGCTAAGGCACCAATTGTTGTTGCCAGACCTATGAAGCCATAGGAAATGTGTTGGACATGTGTTATATTATTTACAAGTAGGATTAGTCTCATCCTAGTGCAAAGGGAAATGAGATTCCATTTTGGGTCCATTTTTTGTTTGTTTTGTGTTTTTTTAGCCAATGGTGTTTATGCTCATTGTAATGTAATTCAAGTTAAAGGATTCGTGTTGTAATATAATCCAAGTTAACATTTTATGGTTTTAGATACTATAAAATACCTAAATATTATATTGTGAATGAAGAAGTTAATATAATGAAGAAGAGAGAGGTGCGACCCAAAGTTAGGCTAGTTTTCTTGGTTAAGGTTTCTATGGTAAATCTCTATGTATTTCATGTGTTTCATTATTGTTCTTTAGGTTTTTGTTAAGAATATACATACATTTCTTCACTTGCAAATGTTTGAAATTTACATTTGGTATCAAAGTGAAATTACTGGCTTTAAGGGGACACCTTACTTGCCAAGTGCTTAACTCATTCTTAATAAAGAAAGTTTATCTTGGGTCTATGATAAACCTAGTTTTAGTGGGATTTTTTTGTCAATGATTATTGAGTGAAAGAGGATGGAAATCAAATCAAGAATTGAAATTGAGAAATGTAATAGTTAAAGCTTTGAGATATGGGAACTCACGATGGAGGACCTTCTTGTAGACAAATAATAGATGGTCTTTATGGATCTTGGTACTACACCTACAAGTATGTGAATGATATATTGGATTAAGTTGAATAGAAAGGAAAAGCATACAATATAGTTACATCTTTTAGAATTAGTATCACTAAACGTTTCATTAGAACCCACAACCATGTTGTTTGGGGGGGCAAGGGGCTATTGTGAGGTCGGAGCCCCTACAATAAAAAAAAAATTGGTTTTTTTTTGGTCCATTTTGTAATTTTTCCACACTTTTAATTATTGTTAAGTAATTAGGGTGATAATCTAATTCAAGTTAACAGAAAATGGTTTTGTATGTGGTGGAATACATAAATATTTATCATGAATGATGAAGTTAATACGATGAAGAAGAGATAGGTGCAAGTTTTAACCCCATGCAATTAGTTGTTGCAAACAAATTCTTAATAAAACAGAAAAGATACAATGGAAAACACACAAATTTACACAGAGATTTTATCTTGGAAACCTAAACTTGGGAAAACCAACAAGCTTTTTTTCATTATATTTTTTCTATACAACATTAAAATACAATATATATTCTATGACATACATGAACCACCAATCCAACCGTAGTTCCTTAACCATAACTACAAACCATGGGAAAAACCACCATGCACCACGAAATTGCGGCCCAAAAACAAACGCAAAAAATGGTACAAAAAAGGGATGTGGCCTCACTTATGACCCCCCTTATGTTATGACACATACAAATCATGCAAAGAATATAACACATACCCAACATTCTCCCACTTGTTTTTTTTTTGCATACATGGGACCATAGTAGTACACAATCAACAATCCAAGGCAGTGATGCGTATTGTTTCTCTTCACTGAGAGAACTCCTGAATGCTCACAAATTTGGTTAATGCATCTATAACATTCTTCAAAGCGTCCATATTTACCAAGAACATTTTCTTATCTTCAATCATATCCCTCACAAAATGATATTGAACATCAATATGCTTTGTCTTCAAATAATACGCATGGTTCTTTGCCAATAAAATTACACTTTACTTGTCACAATCTATCATAAAAACCCAAAACCAAGAAAACCAATAAGTATTTTTTCATTATATTTTTTCTGTACAATATCACAGTAAAATAATATATCTTGCGACATACATGAACCACTCATCCAACTATAGTTCCCTAACCGAAACTACAAAACCATAGGCACAACCACCATGTGCCACAAAAGCACCAAAAATAGACGCAAAAAACCCATCAAAAAACAAATTTGAGATGTTGCCCCAAACCTCGTGTAAAGAGGCTAACCCCCTTACACACCCCTATGACCCTCCTTATGTTTGTAGTGCATATAAGTTGTGTAAAAAATATAACACGTACCTAACAAAAAATGTGACTCTAAATTAGGTTAATTTTCCAAATTAAAGTTTTTTAAAGATAAATATATGTATATTTGTGTGCCTTTGATGTTTTTTATCTTTTGATTATGTTCATAAAAATTTAAAACTTCCTTAAAACCCAAATAAAGACCCCAATAAAGAGAAGCACTATTGTAACAATAAAGCTAACGTGCCAAAAATACTCCATTCTTCAAATAATGGTGTTGTAGTGTTGTATCAAGAATGGTGTCGTAGTGATAATTGTATCATTAAGACTAGTGAAAAAACCACTAACAAGAAACTCTACATAAGGAATGAGTAAAGAAAGCACTTGTGAAGGGAAAGATGGATGGATGCTAGATCACATTTCAACGCGTGATTTTGTAACACAATGTAAAGGTTATTGTGTATTCCTTTGTTTATAATGGACGTATTTATATATATATATATATTTCTAATTATTATCTTATTATCTTTGTGTGTAGTGGATGCTTATATAAAAAAATTTGCTTTTTTATTTTTGTTTTAAAATTTTACAGAAGATAAAAAAAAGAGTTGTTTTTATTGGGATTTTTTTGGAGTTTCTGCTCCGAGAATCTGACTTATCCAAAATGGTTTTTTCACTCTATATATAGATTCAGGCACTTTGATTGTGCAAAGAGTTACACATCAAACTAGTGATTTCAATGAATTCTGGTTAGATTTAAAAAAAAAAATTGATCCAAAAAATCTAAAAAAAAAATCTCCAAAAATTCAAACTAAAAACAACTCGAAAAAAAATTCATAGAAAAGTTTTCCATTGGAGTTTTTATTAGTTCAGTTTGAAGGAATCTATAACTTTGTTTTTTATTGGAATTTTTTCTTAACACAACGAGTGGTGGCAAATTTAAACAACCAGGCGTTGATGGTATTGCGCCTAATTTCATTGGCTGTTTATCAGGGGAAGACTCGAGTGCTTTAATGACATGTTAGGTCTTTTTAAGGACTGTAACAGGCGACTCAAATAAAAAATTCATTCCATCAGTTGCATCTGGAGTAGATATCAGTGTACCTTGCCACGGTTCGATTTTCTGGATATGCATCCTGTACCAGCTCTCAAAAAAAAACAATCAAAGCTTAATTTTGACAGAAAACTTGACATCTTGCGTTTGGACAAACAAACAGGTGAACGAAGTAAAATACGCAGCTTGTATAGCTTTATTTCGAAAGCTCCATTTTGCTAGTAAAATATTTAATATGTTATTATTCCTTACAGTTGTTTTTCATATCAGATATTTATTGGAATTTAAACTAGATATACACATAAAGTATTTAATCAAAATAAAAATAAATTCTTTTAACACAGTTGTCTGGGTGGTGTAGTTGGTTATCACGTTAGTCTCACACACTAAAGGTCCCCAGTTCGAACCTGGGCTCAGACAAATAGAAAATTGTTTTTACGTACTTTTGGTCCCTAGTTCTAACTTTTGGTCCCTAGTTCGAACCTGGTCTCAGATATAAACAATTAACTTTGTTCACCTAAAATCACTACCAAACATAAGCCCATTTTTCAGAAAACCAAGGCCATTATCATATTAGTTTGAATTTTTTCATAGGCATGCACAAAATCCATCGTGATTATATGATCCAAAGAGACAAGAAATTCTAAACATGTAAATGTTTAAGTATTCCTAATAATCAAACACTCTTCAAATTATCCCAAAATCGAACCTCAAGAAACTTGGCCAGTAAATTGCCATATACTCAATTGAAAACCTAAATAATTATAAAAAATAAATATGTGGAATTAAAACAAACCCCTAGCTCAAGGCAACAAGATGAAAACGATCCCAATGACTTCCTGGTATTGTTGGAACTCATAAACTAAGAAATATAAGTGAAGCCACTGCTGGGAAATGCTTACCAAGAAAAGCAATACAACCCATAGAAAGAAAAAGGCTCATATGGTTATAGTAACCACACAAATTGATGTATTTTACTTTCATGAAATTAAGTGACTTTATGGGAATTATAATAATCATTTACGCTTCAAAAAAAATGATTATTAACCTTCCGAAGAAGCTTAACTCACAACAATCACTATTAACCTTCCGAAGAAGCTTCTACTTGTGTAGATATAATATATCCAATTGAATCAACTAACATCAATATTTGATTTTCAATTGCATACACAAACCTCATCTTGACTTTGTTTCACAACCCTTGCTCTGGAATGTAGAAAGTAAAAATAAAGGGGGCCATTTTTTTTAGATGTCCTGCATCCTGGCCATTTTTTTATCCACTGCATTGATGCTTCTTCTTATGTGCCTTGTTTCCAACTTGGCAGAGAGTTTTTCCAGTTGTTTAATTTCTTCTACCACTGCTTCCAATTTCACATATCTGGTTTCTTCATTTGATGCAGGATGAGTTCCAGTGGTCCTCTCGCACATTTCTTTGTTGCTACAGCCTCAAAATTTTTTAGAAGCCTCTCTTATGTTCCTTGCAAAACCAAAATTGGGTACTCCATTATGATTCCTTGTTATGGCTCAAATCCAAACCCCGCCCGGGTTTCCCTTTGACACACCATCCTTTGACACACCATTGATATTGATTTGAAATATGGGGGAGAATGAAGTCCACGTTTCTCGTTGCTTTGTCAGTTTTTACAACCTTTTACGGGTTGTCTTTATCCATTCTGTCTATTCCTCACACTGTGAGTATATGCTCATTTCTTGGGAGTGAATTACAAGCCTTCTTCTTTCTACATTTTTACCTCAATCATTTCTCTGACGTCTCTAACTATCCTTTGTTTCAAGTTTTAACCGAAGAATAGAAGAAGAATGATTTTGGAAAACCCTTTTATTTTCTCAATCAAATGCAAACAAATCCCAATTCTAATTCCTAAGACCTTATTTATTTAATACTAATTTGAAGTCTCCTCATTTCCAATTATTGAATAGATCTTCAACGTTATTAAAATTTCCCATTTATTTCCTCATCGGGACTAACAACGTTTGCCAACAATGCATACCTGCAGGGAAAAAGAGGAGGACATGGTTTATCGATTCCTTTGCCTTGTGACAGATCATACATTTTGATGGTCCTTGGCATCCCCTTTTTTAGTAGACTATTCCAAGGTTGATTTGCTCTTTTGTGAGGCTAGCCATTGAAAGGCTCTTATCTTATCTAATATTTGGTCAATGGTTGGAGTTATGGATTTTATTTTCTATCTTCACATATTTTCCTTGATCTTCATTATCTATTGAAATGTAATAATCTAGGTTGATTGTATATTTCCCTTGACTAGACCTATCCCATGGTAATTTGTTTGAGCCCTGCTTAAAAGGTGCTTTCCTTCTTTGGATGTGGGACGATTAGTTCTATTGTATTTGCATGTATATCCTATAGCCATGTAGATTGATCCCTTCTATTACTACTTGAAGCCGCTCCTAATGGAAAAGTATTAACCCAATGGGAGAGCCTAGGACAAGCTACAGGAAAGCCACCCACTCCCACCTTGGTGGCCTTTCCTCTCTCTTTAAGGCTAAGAAAAGGATTCCTAACCTAAGGGGGGGTTCCTAGATGTCAGACTAGGTCAAGTCATTAAGTGTTGAAGGGGAGCTCTATGACTTAGTTCGCCTAAAACAACTTGACACTATTATCCCATTGACCTACTTTTGTGGTCATTCGTTGGACATTAATAAAATTTTCCTATTTATCTTATCTTATCTGACAGTTAAGATTATGTGTGAATAGTAGATAAAATGAACACGCTAAAAGTGTTCAATGTAGACAAGTGCTTATTCAAATTATAGTTGGAAAAGTTGAATCGTGCTTCATGAATTATACACCATGAAATTTATATTCCTTAAAAATTTATAGCATGCTTTACTCATCATGAATTATGATCGATGCAAGCTAAGTCACACTTTACGGGTTTGGCAATGATTAGATTTCGTTTGAGTTCAAATTCTTTGATACGGTCGCCATTATATATATATATATGCAAGGTTCGGTCTTCATAAGGACACATGTAAACATGATTTTATGTATTTGTTGTAAAGAGAAAAATAATTTTTTTATTGTAATTCTTCAGGCATGGGTTTAATGCTCAAGGAAAATTTATTTTTATAGGTCAAGCACCCATTGAGTGCTTCTAGGGCTTGTCATTGATTCTACAAGTCAAATTGAGTCATTGTCATGCATGGAAGAACCTTTTGGGCATGTTACATATTGTAAAGAAAATTTATTTAAGTCAAAGTTAGAGTCAAATACCCTCCAAGACCTTGTCATAATGCTACAAGAAAGTCGACCTACCTAGAGGGACAAGTCAGCCTATTAGCGCACTCAAGGAAACCTATATATTGGAGCATTCAACCTCATTCAAGCATCCATCCATCAAGCATTAAGAAGTTCGATCAAAGAAATGAAAGGTGCCCTAAAACCAACGAAGGAAGGGAAGACTTCAAGAAAGAAGAATCTTAACTTTTGAACATTATTTTAGGTCTGAAATTCCTCACACGTGCAAAGAAGTCTGGGAACTATTTGTTGCAGCAGGGACCGAATTATTACAGTCACAATAAGAGGACAAGAAAAAGTTTAAGAGAAGTCATATTTCAAGTCGAGTTGTTAAAGAAGAAGCCACTTCCCAAGCAAAGACAAGAGAAGAGTGAAAACACTGCTTTCTCCCACACCTACAAAAACTAGGGTTTTGGTAGTAGCCGAAAAATTGCAGGTCGAATTGCAGTCTAAGGTTACAGGTCTGAAGTTTGGGTCGAAGGAGAGATTGCATCTGCTACAAGAAAATGGTTGAATGAGTTTGAAAAGGAAAAGGTTGACTTGGTCTTGGAGGAGTCTTGGTCAAGGTCTTGGAATTCGTCATTTGAATTTCTACAAGAAGAGAAGAGTTCTTCTGGGTTTTCCTCTCAAGAAGAGAGGTTTTGGCCCTAGTTGATTGCCTATATCTTGTGTCCTCTTGTTTCATTGTTCTTTATTGTTTGGTAGTTGTTTAGTGATTATAATACTAATAATAATCAAGTGAAATAAGAAGCTAATCAAGTTAAGTAAAAATACATCACAAGAAATTATCAAAGTAAGAGAAATCAAGTAATCTAGTTGCCCTAGATTTCTCAACATGGTATTAGAGTTAAGGTGACAAGACAATGACATGAAGCTTGTAGAAGCACCATAAAAATGAATATCAAGAAATGTCAAGGAATCAAAGAGGACATCTAACCATCAAGAAGGGATACATTATGTCCGAGCAATCTAAGGAGCATCAAGGAGGACCATTCATCACATCACATAGGATCATCTAAAAAATAAGAAGACCAATATGTCAAAGATCCAATGTTATGGTTGTCATGAATATGGGTTTTTCAAGAGAGATTGTTTGAAACTCAAGAACGAGAACAAGAAGAGGAAAGAAAGGAATGACTCCCATGTCACCAAATAAGTGGAAGAACCTGAAAAGAATAAATCAAAGGAGGAAGTGAAAGATCTCTACTATGATTGAGATAATCGCCTCCACTTAGTTCTTTTCAGACAGTTGTCATGGTAGGAAGCATTGTAAAAATGACAGGATGGATCATATAAAATGGCATCGTATTGGAAGTATACGAATGAAGCAGATAAGATCTCACGACATCATTAGAGAAGCTTGAAAGGATAGTTGAAGTAGAAGTCTACATGGTTGTAGTAGTCATCATGATAGAAAGGAAGTAGCTCATGGTAACATCATTGAAAGCATGAAAAGTTCAACCGAAATAATAGTATATGTGGTTAGAATAAATGCATCTAGCATGATATAAGATAGAAATAATTCTTCATACATCATCGTCATTAGGAAAGAGCATTTGCAAGATGAGGATAATCGAGATCCTCCATTTAAATCTTCCTTAGAAGGTTCACCTCTACTTGGAAAAAAAAAGTGTCTCGTTGATAATCTACATTCCACTTTATGTGGTATCTATGGTTTAGAAAAATGATGGTATGGTGACAAAGGAGTGTAGCATGTCAAGGTGGTTGAAGGACTTTCAAGCAAAGGAAATTGTTGAGGGAAGTCTAGATGAGCAAAAGGAGAAAATAGGTATGTATATATTTGATATATTAAGTCATGTCATCATATAGTTCCAGATAGCATGGGTGAATGCTCCATCTCATGAGCATGATTGAATAATAAGGATCTCTTCTTTTGGAAATATGCATGAAGGCATATCTCTTGAACTAATTATATTGACAAGATGATATAAACATGATATGACCTCATATGGAATATGAGGTAGTTGACAAGATGAAGGAACTATGTATAGAATTTATCGAGGAGAAATATGTGAATAAAGGAAAAACGTTTCGTGAAATATGCAACTATAGTCACATAAGATAATATAAGTTATCAACATCCGATGATTAGAATAATTTGGTAGGACATCTCCATAGAGAAGATAAGAAGAGCTTGCTACAGTTTGTAAAGTAAGGACACCCTTGACATTTAGAGTCTTGGAGATGTGTTTATGAATGTGCAGGATGTTGATGTTGCAAACAAGAAGATCTCATGATAAAAGGCCATCATAAAAGCTAACTTTGATTTCATGTTCATTTTAATTTTTGAATAAACATGTGGTTGGGTTAATACATGGCTACTGAAAGAGAGTTGTAGATGTCACCTACGACTACTACTCTTGAGAATGGTTGGAATATCCTGAAAGAAACATGAATTGGAAGAGGTAGTCTTATGAAGGAAATCCAAATGTGAACTAGAAGATCACTTTCCAATGAAAAAGAAGGATGACATGACTATTGGTTCAACCCTAGGGTTCATGGATGGTTGATTCCCTATGAAGAAGATATAAAAAGGTGAATTCTACATGATGAATAATTTGAATTTCATGACATCGAAAGAAGTAGATATACTAGGAACTGATAGTATCATAATCTCCACCAAAGAGCATATAATTTTTGTTGGTAACTGGTCCCTGATTAAGAGGGAGCTTGGGCAAGTCACTGGTTAAGAGGGAGCTTGAGTATATTCCTTTATAGGAATGACTATATCCTTCATAGTTGAGAGGGATAGATAAACACATCATTCTTGTTTTCATGCTGTGAAGAAAGAATGGAGAATTAGGTGAGCATCTGAGATTGATTTCTATACTCTTTGAGGATACGCATCCAATAGGAAAGAGTAGTCAAAGAGGAAATTCCTTGAGCATGTGTTATTCCAAGATAGGAATTGTTCCAAAATGGCATACCCTGTGAACACTCGGGTCGGGTATGTGCCTTGAGAGACAATGATGATGGTGTCTATTAGTCATTAGTCTCGCCAACATTTTTCTCTGATCTTGTGGAGAGATAGAGTGGTTAGTCAAGGCCTTGTTATGTGACACTGTTGGTTGGTATCATGAGATGATCTAGCATAAGATAATAAAATAACTTATGAGATGGCTAACCAATCTGACTCTTCTTATGAGAATTCTTTAGTTATAGAATGTCCAAGTACCTTTTATAGATTATGAATACCTCCCTAGATAAGAGGGAGTGTTGAAATATGTAACTAGGTTTGATATTCATAATGACACATGTAAACATGATTTTATGCATTTGTTGTAAAGAGAAAAATAAATTGAATATTGTTATTCTTGAGGCATGGGTTTCATGCTCAAAGAAAATTTATTTTTATAGGTCAAGCATCGACTGAGTGCTTTTAGGGCTTGTCATTGAGTCTACAAGTCAAATTGAGTCATTGTCATGTATGGAAGACCCTTTTAGGCATGATACATATTGTAAAGAAAAAATATTTTGAGTCAAATTTAGAGTCAAAGACCCTCTAAGACCTTGTCAAAATGCTACAAACAAGTTCACCTACCTAGAGGGACAAGTCGACCAATTAGGGCACTCAAGGAAGCCTATATATAGGAGCATTCGGTCTCATTCAAGGATCCATCCATCAAGAATCAAGAAGTTCGATCAAAGGAAGGAAAGGTGACCTAAAACAATTGAAGGAAGAGAAGACTTCAAGAAGGAAGAATATGAACGTTTGAAGATTGTTTTAGGGTTGAAATTCCTCACACATGTGAAGAAGTCTAGGAACTATTTATTGTAGCGGAGACTGAATTATTGCAGTCACAATAGGAGGTCGAGAACAAGTGTAAGAGAAGCCATATTGCAAGTCGAGTTTCTAATGAAGAAGCCATTGTCCAAGCGAAGAAGAGAGAACAGTGAAAATATTTCTTTCTCCCACACGTGCAGAAACTAGGCTTTTTGCAGTAGCCAAAAAATGCAAGTTAAAATTGTGTTCTAAGGTTGCAGGTCCAAAGTATAGGCCAAAGGAGAGATTGCAATTGCTACAAGAAAAAGTTTGACTTGGTTTGAAAAGGAAAAGGTTGACTTGGTCTTGGAGGAGTCTTGGTCAAGGGTCTAGGTCTTGGAATTCGTCATTTGAAGTTCTATAAGAAGAGAAGAGTTCTTGTGGGTTTTCCTATCAAGAAGAGGGGTTTTGGCTCTGGCTGATTGCCTATATATTTTGTCCTTTGTTTCATTGTTCTTTATTATTTGGTATTTGTTTGATGATTATAACACTTATAATAATGAAGTGAAAGAATATGTTAATAAAGTTAAGTAAAAATACATCAAAATTAATTATCAAAGTAAGAGAAATCATATAGTTTCCCTATATTTATCAACAATATTAACTTTAAAATCAAATATAGCATAAAATAATAATAAATCAACATCAATAAACATAAAAATTGCTATCATGGACTTGTAAACTACAACAATAGAGTTCAAGCTTGAGGTGTGACATGAGATTATGAGCTTGACCTATGCACTAGGTCAATGGCCATGAGGTTCGATGAGGTTCACTTAACCTCAATAATTTTTTTTAGGTTTGCCGAATTTTGAACCTCAAGGTTGAAGCTCGAAAAACCTTCTGACATAGGATGTCAGTGAGAAGGTCATACCAAGTGTTAATTATAAACCATAGAAAGGCCACACGCTGATTGAAATGGTCAATGGAAACAGTAAATAAGAACTCCCAAGATAGGTGGTGTCATATGTTAGAGGTAATCAAATCCATAATGAAATGCCAGTGAAGGTTGTAAAATGTTTCCTGTAGATGTGTATTTCAAGACACTTTTATTAAAGCGCCATGTCGAGGTGCTAAGCAATCATATCCACAAGCCATTGTTGTTGCAAAATAATATCTGAAGGAAAACAAGGGCATTCATCACAATTTTTGCTTTTAAGAAATTCTCATTCACACATGAAGCATTATGATAGGAAAATAACTAAAAAATTAGAGCACGATTTTACTTTATTATTGATGACAATTCTGATCTAGGACGTGTAACCATATTAAAACTTTCTCATAGAGTCATATGTATATGCAACATGTAATGGTGAAAATTCCATCCTAATTATTTTGCAAGGAAAGTTACAACATTTAGTGAGAGCTATCCAAACTGTCATTGTTTTGGTACTTATTAACCAATGTCATGATGTGTATGTTTGAAGAGATTGCCCTCATGAAAAGATCCACATATGTTTAGATTTTAAATTCTATCCTATATGTCATGAACTTATGCGTGAACATTCCTTTAAATATCAATGTTTGAAGACTGCTTATAGCTGAGATACCAATTATTCTAGTTATTGCTAGGGTTAACATATTTGTTCAAATTGTAAAGTGTTGCTCATATTAGGACCGTATTTATTCAAACATAAAATGGGATTCATTAAACATTGTTAATGATAAAATAAACTACAATTTAATCAATTGTGTGTGCAGATCGTGGAGAACATTCAATTCACTAGCCTTATGTACCATGATTAATTAGATTAACAATACAAAGTACATGTGTGGATGTAGTGATCTGCACAGTAGGCAAAGTACATATAGAAAATCAATTCAATGTCATCAACGTTATCAAAGAGGTCGACGGTTCCAAGATTCTAGAAGCTTCTCTGAAACAACAATGCATATAATTTCTTTGTTTGATAGATAATTTAATCTCTTTATAGTGCTTTAATGATTGGAAAAATTGATACCCTGATGGGTATTCATGATGATACAGAGGTCTTTTCCTTCTAAGTTTGGAAATGTTGTTGAAAAAGAAAGAGCGTGATGTTGTGAGGTTAACACAAAATTGTCAATTTACCAGATTTTCTATAACATATCAATAATGTGCCAGAAGAAACTGCATCTATGATACATTAAAATTTAAGCAATTATTTTAACATAATTGAGGGTCAGTTTTACCTTTATGGGTGTTCACCATAGAATTGTCATCATTATGAGAAATAAGGCTTCCAAGAGAATTAGTTGCAACATTCAAGTGCCATAAATTCACCAATTTCTCTTAAACATGTTATATGAATAAGAAATTTGGAGAAATCATGAAGCATATGAAGAGCCTAAAATAACTTTTAAGGAAAAAATCTACCTTGATTAGCTCCACTATAAAGTGTTGCACCATTTTTTATCCTTGATACATGAGTATTTGAAACAACAACATCTTTAGTTACATAAAGGTTCCCACATTGATCTTCAGGAATCATTCCATTTTCTTCTTTTAAATGCCTTACATCTTCATAATTATCAGTTGTTGCTGAACTATTATGACTCTTCCTAAAAAAAATCAGAAGTCTTTTAAATCCTTTAGCACCCTCCTTAGGCTTTTATGCATTGCTCCCCTTTTGATGGGATTGAAAGGTATCTAACTTTACACTTTCAGCTGTCGGTGAGATTGACTCTAGCAGTTTGGGCATATTCTGGAATAGTGGACTTGATTTTGGAAAATTTGAAGTGCCTCCATTCATACTATCACTCTTAGAAATCGGTTCCATTGGGATGTAGACCTGTAGAAGTACAAAAATTAATTCAGGGGCTAAAGGAGAATTAATAGACTTATTTCAAGGTCACTCATCATAGGAATTTAAGTGGGAAAATGGTGCAAGATATGATTCATCACTTTCACTGATTTGAAGAATGGATGATGAAGGTTGCAAGGCATTTCCTTCATATTCTGGTGCATTAGGTTTTTCATAATTAAGATAGCCATGCATAGTGGGAGGAACACATTCAATTTTAGGTACCTTGTTAGTTTCATGCTCTTCAGTTGATTTCACCAGGGCTTGATTCAACATTGCCTCATACTCCTTGAGATGGAAAGAGTTTGATAGTGAATGAGGTAGATTTTGAGTAGTTACATATTCAACATTCATTGAAACTAGAGCATGGATGGGAATATACCTAAGACCAGCCCCAAAGTTATTTCTCGATACACTAACATAATAAGGGACTATACTATTAATATAGGGACTTAACATGCCCCTCTCCTTCAAACAAGTTTTGTCCTTAACGCTTGATTATTTCTTGATGCTTCTGTATAAAATTCTCATCCTCCCATGTGGAATCTTCTACAGGAAAGTTCTTCCACTTGCTGAGATACTATGAAATTGATAGTACTTGTTCAGTTCTTGTTTCTGTGACTACTTCAGAACTTCTTTCGATGTGATGTTGATCTTCCTGTTGTTTCATTAGATTTTGCACCAAAGTTAGGTTATCCTTTGAGAGTTGGAGAACTTGTTGTTGATGCTCGATGTGATCTTCCACTAATTTATCATCCATATTATCTATTATTTGATCCTTCAAACCATCCAACTTAGCCTCCATTTCTACTTTTAAACCATCTATGTCATCTTTGGTTGCTCTTCGTAAGATCGAAATTTGTTGCACTTGGTACCGTAATTTTGATATCTCATACTGCAATTCTTCCTCTTCACGCGTCATAGTATAGATTTTTGAGGGCTTAATGGGTATGGAATTATTTTTTGTAGGCATTATAGAACCTAATACTGATAAAAATTCTAAAATATGCCTTTGGAATCACTTAAAATTTCTTTTTCAAACAAACGTTATGCAATTTTAAAAACCAAATACACACCTTTTACTTGCTTTTGAGGAGCTCGACATTGAAATTGAATTATATCTATAATTGCGGATCCTCAATATCTAAAATTCAACCCTGAAGTAGCTCTCTGAAGCTTATTTCAAATGCCACAGGTCTGATCTGATTTGGATTCTTCAAGGCAAAGTTATGTCCAATCTCCCGCAATGACCCAATTTTGGACTGGTTCAGTAGAGCGAACTTGTACGACTTGCCACGTGTCACTATTTCCTCCTTTGGCTGAGAAATTGATAGATCAAAACATACAGTCTGTGTACTTGCGGCCACTTTTACAGAATTCCAATCCGATGCTCAGAGAGAGAGCTATGAAGATTTTCCCACGATCACCTCTTTGAGATGAAATTCAGAAGCCTCAAAAAGCCCTAAATTCCACAGATCATATGTCCGAAAATATTGCGAACCAATATCTGAAATTTTGCGATGATGTTCCTCAGGATTGCGGCTTCACATTCTAAAAATATCAGCTTCTGAACCTTCGTAGAAATTTTTTATTATTATGAAAATAACACGATGACCTGTTTAGGTTAAATTCAGGAGCCTGCAAAATGACCTAACTTGCACAGATCATATCTCCGAAAATATTGCGAACCAAGCTCTGAAATTTTGCGACGATGTTCCTCAGGATTTTGGCTTCGCACTCTAAAAATTTGAGATTCTGAACCTTCGTAGAAAAAAAAGTTATAGTGAAAATGCCACGATGACCTGTTTAGTGCAGCAAAACCCTAGAATCCAAAGCTCTGATACCAAATGTTGTGAAACCAGCTCCAAAAAAAGAAGAAAAGAGATATCAATGCCTTAGAAATAAGCCACTTCGAGTGGGCAACCTCCAATACATTATATAAATGAACAATTCTTTGATGATACAAATTACACAACCTCCTTTCTATATATAGGAGTCCATGGGGCCACAATGTAATCTAGTGGGGCCACAATGTAACCCTAGCCGACCTAACAATAATAATGTAAGGGCACAATAATAACAATATGTGGGTTACAGGGGTACAAAAATAACAATAAGGGGGGCTACACTAACATAATAAGGGACTACACTATTAATATAGGGACTTAACAAATGAAGAAGAGAGAGGTGCAACCCAAAGTTAGGCTAGTTTTCTTGGTTAAGGCTTCTATGGTAAATCTCTATGTATTACATGTGTGTCATTATTGTTCTTTAGGTTTTTGTTAAGAATATACATGCATTGCTTCACTTGCAAATGTTTGAAATTTACTTTTGGTATCGAAGTGAGATTACTGGCTTTAAGGGGACACCTTACTTGCCAAGTGCTTAACTCATTCTTAATAGAGCAAGTTTATCTTGGGTCTATGATAAACCTAGTTTCTGTGGGAGCTTTGTGTCAATGATTCTTGAGTGAAAGAGGATGGAAATCAAATCAAGAATTGAAATTGAGAAATGTAATAGTTAAAGCTTTGAGATATGGAAACTCACGATGGAGGACCTTCTTATAGACAAAGAATAGATGGTCATTATGGATCTTGGTACTACACCTACAAGTATGTGAATGATATATTGGATTAATTTGAATAGAAAGGAAAAGCATACAATATAGTTACGTCTTTTAGAATTAGTATCACTAAACGTTTCATTAGAAGTCGCAACCATGTTGTCTAGGGGGAGCAAGGGGCTATTATGAGGTCGGAGCCCCTAAAATAAAAAAAATTGGTTTGTTTTTTTGGTCCATTTTGTAATTTTTCCACACATCATAATTTAATTATTGTTAAGTAATTAGGGTGATAATCTAATTCAGGTTAACAAAAAATGGTTTTGTATGTGGTGGAATACATAAATATTTATCATGAATGATGAAGTTAATACGATGAAGAAGAGATAGGTGCAAGTTTTAATCCCATGCAATTAATTGTTGCAAACAAATTCTTAATAAAACAGAAAAGATACAATGGAAAACACACAAATTTACACAAAGATTTTATCTTGGAAACCTAAACTTGGGAAAACCAACAAGCTTTTTTTTATTATATTTTTTCTATACAACATTACAATACAATATATATTCTATGACATACACGAACCACCAATCCAAACGTAGTTCCTTAACCATAACTACAAACCATGGGAAAAACCACCATGTGCCACGAAATTGCGGCCCAAAAAATGGTACAAAAAAGGCATGTGGCCTCATTTATGACCCCCCTTATGTTATGGCACATACAAATCATGCAAAGAATATAACACATACTCAACATTCTCCCACTTGTTTTTTTTGCATACATGGGACCATAGTAGTACACAATCAACAATCTAAGGCAGTGATGCGTATTGTTTCTCTTCACTGAGAGAACTCCTCAATGCTCACAAATTTGGTTAATGCATCTATAACATTCTTCAAAGCATCCATATTTACCAAGAACATTTTCTTATCTTCAATCATATCCCTCACAAAATGATATTGAACATCAATATGCTTTGTCTTCAAATAATACGCATGGTTCTTTGCCAATAAAATTACACTTTACTTGTCACAATCTATCATAGAAACCCAAAACCAAGAAAACCAATAAGTATTTTTTCATTATATTTTTTCTGTACAATATCACAGTAAAATAATATATCTTGCAACAGACATGAACCACTCATCCAACTATAGTTCCCTAACCGAAACTACAAAACCATAGGCACAACCACCATGTGCCACAAAAGCACCAAAAATAGACACAAAAAATCCATCCAAAAACAAATTTGAGGTGTTGCCCCAAACCTCGTGTAAAGAGGCTAACCCCCTTACACACCCCTATGACCCTCCTTATGTTTATAGTGCATATAAGTTGTGTAAAAAATATAACACGTACCTAACAAAAAATGTGACTCTAAATTAAGTTAATTTTCCAAATTAAAGTTTTTTAAAGATAAATATATGTATATTTGTGTGCCTTTGATGTTCTTTATCTTTTGATTATGATATTATGTTCATAAAAATTTAAAACTTCCTTAAAACCCAAATAAAGACCCCAATAAAGAGAAGCACTATTGTAACAATAAAGCTAACGTGCCAAAAATACTCCATTCTTCAAATAATGGTGTTGTAGTGTTGTATCAAGAATGGTGTCGTAGTGATAATTGTATCATTAAGACTAGTGAAAAAACCACTCACAAGAAACTCTACCTAAGGAATGAGTAAAGAAAACACTTGGGAAGGGAAAGATGGATGGATGCTAAATGACATTTCAACGCGTGATTTTGTAACACAATGTAAAGGTTATTGTGTATTCCTTTGTTTATAATGGACGTATTTATATATATATATATTTCTAATTATTATCTTATTATTTTTGTGTGTAGTGGATGCTTATATAAAAAAATTTGCTAGTTTATTTTTGTTTTAAAATTTTACACAAGATAAAAAAAGAGTTGTTTTTATTGAGATTTTTTGGGAGTTTCTGCTACGAGAATCTGACTTATCCAAAATGGTTTTTTCACTCTCTATATATGGATTCAACACTCTTAAAAACTTTAGGGCACTTTGATTGTGCAAAGAATTACACATCAAACTAGTGATTTCAATGAATTCCGATTAAATTTATAAAAAAAATTGATCCAAAAATTCTAAAAAAAATCTCCAAAAATTCAAACTAAAAACAACTTGAAAAAAAATTCATAGAGAAGTTTGGGCAAACATAAGGAATCTATAACTTAGTTTTTTATTGGAATTTTTTCTTAACACAAGGAGTGGTGGCAAATTTAAACAACCAGGCGTTGATGGTATTGCGCCTAATTTCATTGGCTGTTTATCAGGGGAAGACTGGAGTGCTTTAATGACATGTTAGGTCTTTTTAAGGACTGTAACAGGCGACTCAAATAAAAAATTCATTCCATCAATTGCATCTGGAGTAGATATCAGTGTGCCTTGCCACGGTTCGATTTTCTGGATATGCATCCTGTACCAGCTCTCAAAAATAAACAATCAAAGCTTAATTTTGACAGAAAACTTGACTTCTTGCTTTTGGACAAACAGGTGAACGAAGTAAAATACGCAGCTTGTATAGCTTTATTTCGAAAGCTCCATTTTGCTAGTAAAATATTTCATATGTTATTATTCCTTACAGTTGTTTTTCATATCAGATATTTATTTGAATTTAAACTAGATATACACATAAAGTATTTAATCAAATAAAAATAAATTGTTTTAACACAGTTGTCTGGGTGGTGTAGTTGGTTATCACGTTAGTCTCACACACTAAAGGTCCCCAGTTCAGACAAATAGAAAATTGTTTTTACGTACTTTTGGTCCCTAGTTCTAATCTGGAAGCAGATATAAACAATAAGATTGATTTCAGCATCTTCTGGGACCCTGTTCGAACCTGGTCTCAGATATAAACAACTACCTTTGTTCACCTAAAATCACTACCAAATATAAGCCCATTTTTCAGAAAACCAAGGCCATTATCATATTAGTTTGAATTTTTTCATAGACATGCACAAAATCCATCGTGATTATAGAAAGAAAGAAAGAAAGAATTTTTAATGTCCACGAGGCTAAAAATAGCCTATGGGACAGATTGCTTCTCTATCTGACTCTTATATTCGGCCCTTTTCCTGAGAAGTTTTACAATGAGCACTCCCAGCTTATCGACAAACTCTTCGCTGAATAGATTATCCCAAGAATTAGCTGCCAGAATACCTGCATAGTTTTCCCTGGTGTCCTTGAAGGCCTCACATTCTAGAATGAAATGTTTTTCTGTTTCCACTTTTCCGGAGGAGCAAAATATACATACTCTTTCTTCCCACATTTATTTTGGCCTTTTCCAGCGCCCTGTTTCACAACGGAGTTGATGAGAATTAGTCCTTAATTGAGCAATAAGAATTTTAGATCTCCAAGAAATATTAGCCCCTATGTACGCCTTTTGTTGATGGTTATGCGTGGGGTTAAACTCTTCTATGTAGTACTTCTTCTTTCTCTCTAGCTCTTTCTTCCAAGTATGTTTGTGGAATTTATCCATAACAAAAACTTTTATCTCTTTACTGTTTGTAGGACACATGCTCAAGCAAATACCCCATTTACTAAACCATTTGTTATTTTGCCGCATCCAAGTCTTTTGTCTTTTGCACAATCTGTCACTAAACACAACCTTAGGCCATCTATCCTCTTCCATTTGCTCAATTTTTTTCAGATACCTTATGACTCGCACCATAGCAATTGCTTCAATAGGAGCAGCCCCTATTTCACTTAACAGGATAGCATAAGGAACTGCACTTTTAATTTTGAATTTGTTTGTAATCAAACATTTCTGAATTTTCTCAATTTGCTTCCACTGCATCTTGGTTGTGCCGCTGGCCCATAGTTCACAACCATAGAGAATCACCGGAATCACTAGAAGCCCAAAAAGAGTTAGGGTGGTTTTCCAGTCCCACAGCTCTGCCTCTCTACACCTGTTTTGAAGAGCATAAAATGCTTTCCAACCCCCTAAAGTTCTTTTCTTTCTACAACCATCCCAACTTAAATTTATGTTGAAGTCAATTCCGAGGTATTTGTACTCTACAACTTCTTCCAGAATGTTGCCTTCAAAATAGAACTTATGTTGATTATGCTTTCTTTTGTTAGAGAAAACCACTACTTTCGTTTTGCTAATATTGACTTGCATCCCAACCCTTCTACAAAAATGCTCAAGGGAATGTAAATGCTCTTGCAAACCAAAAGCCGAATTAGCAATCAATATAAGGTCATCTGCGTACAAAAGAAGCCCGATAACGAACTTGCCCAAATGGATATCGTCACCCCCTTGCGAATTTAGCCACTCTTCAAGCTTGTCAATATATAACCCAAAAAGGGTAGGAGACAATGGGCAACCTTGCTTGACCCCGATATCGCTTCTAAAACTTTCAGAAATGCCAGCTGAAGCTCTGATTTTGACTTTCACCTCTTCATACAACCTATGCACAACTGCTCTCAAATGCTTGGGAACCCCGAGTTCCTCCATTCTGCCCCAAAGCTTATCCCTAGGAACCGTGTCAAAGGCTTTTCTGAAATCAACAAAGCAACAAAAAACTTCTTCCTTATTTTCCCAACCTTTTTCAATGATGTGTCTTAAAGTTATACAATGATCCACTGTGGAATGTTTAGGCCTAAAACCTGCTTGCCCTTTAGCACGTTTATTTCTTTCTTCTGCCCACTTGCTAATTTTCTTTTCCAACATGCTTCCAAATAACTTTGCAAACAAGGGGTTTATCATTATGGCTCTATAATTAGAAGGATTATTGACGTCACCACTTTTGAAAAGAGGTATTGCCATACTAGTTGTCCAATCTGTGGGGAACCCCTGCTGTAAGATGTTGTTGAAAATTTTTGTGATGTGAGGTGAAAGAAATTTTAAGCCCCACTTTAGATACTCTACTTGGAGTTCATCTAAGTCTTTTGCTTTTCCAGCGCCCAACTTCTTGATACCCATCTCTACTTCTTGCACTGTGAAGAGTTTTGTGTCTGTGTTGACCAAAGGAGGAGGGTCAACCTTGGGATCCATCTCATAAAGTTGTCTTGCATAGTCAAACCATTTAGAAGCTGTAATGTTGTTTTTAGTTTGCACCTTTTTCGATTGGAGCTCCTTCCAAAATAATTTGGGGTTATTTTTCCCGAGGAAGATTAGTTCTTCTCTCCTTGAGACCATAAAATTAGCATTTTTCTTTTTTACTAACTGCTTGTAAGCTTTGAGCTTTATGTTATCCGTGTCTGATTCCTTCCACCTTCTCCTTGCTTTTTTGCATTCCTCGTCAAACCAAGCATTAACCGGAAAGCAATTTGTTTCGGACTTCTTAATTTTTGCTCTTTTGCACTCAGCAAGTGCGCTTTGAATTAAATATGTTAATCTGTGACTATGAAGGCCATGAGATGGGATTTCCTCCTTCTTGAAGAGCCTCTCTAGCATTATTTTGAAGGTATTACAATTCTCTGGATTCAAAAGAATTCTGCCCTTTGGGGGATTTTGTTGAACACACTGATTTTTCGACCCTAATTGCTTTTTTCCGGTCCAAGAGAAACTTAAATAGATTGGCTTGTGATCTGATTTTAAGTCCCAAATTTGATCCAAAGAGACAAGAAATTCTAAGCATGTAAATGTTTAAGTATTCCTAATAATCAAACGCTCTTCGAATTATCCAAAATCGAACCTCAAGAAACTTGGCCAATAAATTGCCAGATACTCAATTGAAAAACTAAATAATTATAAAAAATAAATATGTGGAATTAAAACAAACCCCTAGCTCAACGCAGCAAGATGAAGACGATCCCAATGAATTCCTGGTATTTTTGGAACTCGTAAACTAAGAAATATAAGTGAATCCACTGCTGGTAAATGCTTACCAAGAAAAGCAATACAACCCATAGAAAGAAAAAGGCTCATATGGTTATAGTAGCAACACAAATTGATGTATACAACACACATTGATGTATTTTACTTTCATGAAATTAAGTGACTTTATGGGAATTATAATAATCATTAAATACACATGTGGAATTTACGCTTCAAAAAAATTGGATTGTATCTACAGTGGGACCAGTAACTCACAACAATCACTATTAACCTTCTGAAGAAGCTTCTACTTGTGTAGATATAATATATCCAGTTGAATCAACTAACATCAATATTTGACTTTCAATTGCATACACAAACCTCATCTTGACTTTGTTTCACTACCCTTGCTCTGGAATGTAGAAAGTAAAAAGAAAGGGGGCCATTTTTTTAGATGTCCTGCATCCTGACCATTTTTTTATCCAGTGCATTGATGCTTCTTCTTATGTGCCTTGTTTCCAGCTTGGCAGAGAGTTTTTCCAGTTGTTTAATTTCTTCTACCACTACTTCCAATTTCACATATCTGGTTTCTTCATTTGATGCAGGATGAGTTCCAGTGGTCCTCTCGCACATTTCTTTGTTTCTACAGCCTCAAATTTTTTTTAGAAGCCTCTCTTATGTTCCTTGCAAAACCAAAATTGGGTACTCCATTATGATTCCTTGTTATGGCTCAAATCCAAACCCCACCTGGGTTTCCCTTTGACACACCATTGATATTGATTTGAAATATGGGGGAGAATGAAGTCCACGTTTCTCGTTGCTTTGTCAGTTTTTACAACCTTTTACGGGTTGTCTTTATCCATTGTGTCTATTCCTCACACTGTGAGTATATGCTCATTTCTTGGGAGTGAATTACAAGCCTTCTTCTTTCTACACTTTTACCTCAATCATTTCTCTGACATCTCTAACTATCCTTTGTTTCAAGTTTTAACCGAAGAATAGAAGAAGAATGATTTTGAAAAACCCTTTTATTCTCTCAATCAAATGCAAACAAATCCCAATTATAATTCCAAGACCTTATTTAATACTAATTTGAAGTTTTCTCATTTCCAATTATTGAATAGATCTTCCACATTATTAAAATTTCCCATTGATCTCTTCATCGGGACTAACAACGTTTTCCAACAATGCATACTTGCAGGGAAAAAGAGGAGGACATGGTTTATCGATTCCTTTTCCTTGTGATAGATCATACATTTTGATGGTCCTTGGCGTCCCCTTGTTTAGTAGACTATCCAAGGTCGATTTGCTCTTTTGTGAGGCTAGCCATTGAAAGGCTCTTATCTTATTTAATATTTGGTCAATGGTTGGAGTTATGGATTTTATTTTCTATCTTCACATATTTTCCTTGATCTTCATTATCTATTGAAATGTAATAATCTAGGTTGATTGTATATTTCCCTTGACTAGACCTATCCCATGGTAATTTGTTTGAGCCCTGCTTAAAAGGTGCTTTCCTTCTTTGGATGTGGGACGATTAGTTCTATTGTATTTGCATGTATATCCTCTAGCCATGTAGATTGATCCCTTCTATTACTACTTGAAGCCTCTCCTAATGGAAAAGTATTAACCCAATGGGAGAGCCTAGGACAAGCTACAGGAAAGCCACCCACTCCCACCTTGGTGGCCTTTCCTCTCTCTTTAAGGCTAAGAAAAGGATTCCTAACCTAAGGGGGGGTTCCTAGATGTCAAACTAGGTCAAGTCATTAAGTGTTGAAGGGGAGCTCTATGACTTAGTTCGCCTAAAACAACTTGACATATTATCCCATTGACCTACTTTTGTGGTCATTCGTTGGACATTAATACAATTTTCCTATTTATCTTATCTTATCTGATAGTTAAGATTATGTGTGAATAGTAGATAAAATGAACACGCTAAAAGTGTTCAATGTAGACAAGTGCTTATTCAAATTATAGTTGGAAAAGTTGAATCATGCT
This sequence comes from Pinus albicaulis, assembly GCA_034641835.2. Classification (NCBI taxonomy): domain Eukaryota; kingdom Viridiplantae; phylum Streptophyta; class Pinopsida; order Pinales; family Pinaceae; genus Pinus; species Pinus albicaulis. The sequence continues at coordinate 821,065,714 of CM076581.1, read as the reverse complement.
TCATGAATTATACACCATGAAATTTATGTTCCTTAAAAATTTATAACATGCTTTACTCATCATGAATTATGATCGATGCAAGCTAAGTCACACTTTACGAGTTTGGCAATGATTAGATTTCGTTTGAGTTCAAATTCTTTGATACACGTTTATTATATATATATATATATATATATATATATATATATATATATATATATATATATATATATATATATATATATATATATATATATATATATATATGTGTGTGTGTGTGCCAGGTTCGGTCTTCATAAGGACACATGTAAACATGATTTTATGTATTTGTTGTAAAGAGAAAAATAATTTTTTTATTTTCATTCTTTAGGCATGGGTTTAATGCTCAAGGAAAATTTATTTTTATAGGTCAAGCACCCATTGAGTGCTTCTAGGGCTTGTCATTGATTCTACAAGTCAAATTGAGTCATTGTCATGCATGGAAGAACCTTTTGGGCATGTTACATATTGTAAAGAAAATTTATTTGAGTCAAAGTTAGAGTCAAATACCCACCAAGACCTTGTCATAATGCTACAAGCAAGTCGACCTACCCAGAGGGACAAGTCAACCTATTAGCGCACTCAAGGAAACCTATATATTGGAGCATTCAACCTCATTCAAGCATCCATCCATCAAGCATTAAGAAGTTCGATCAAAGAAAGGAAAGGTGCCCTAAAACCAACGAAGGAAGGGAAGACTTCAAGAAAGAAGAATCTTAACTTTTGAACATTATTTTAGGTCTGAAATTCCTCACACGTGCGAAGGAGTCTGGGAACTATTTGTTGCAGCAGGGACCGAATTATTACAGTCACAATAAGAGGACAAGAAAAAGTTTAGGAGAAGCCATATTTCAAGTTGAGTTGTTAAAGAAGAAGCCACTTCCCAAGCAAAGATGAGAGAACACCTACAAAAACTAGGGTTTTGGTAGTAGCCGAAAAATTGCAGGTCGAATTGCAGTCTAAGGTTACAGGTCTGAAGTTTGGGTCGAAGGAGAGATTGCATTTGCTACAAGAAAATGGTTGAATGAGTTTGAAAAGGAAAAGGTTGACTTGGTCTTGGAGGAGTCTTGGTCAAGGTCTTGGAATTCTTCATTTGAATTTCTACAAGAAGAGAAGAGTTCTTGTGGGTTTTCCTCTCAAGAAGAGAGGTTTTGGTCCTAGTTGATTGCCTATATCTTGTGTCCTCTTGTTTTTGTTTGGTAGTTGTTTAATGATTATAATACTAATAATAATCAAGTGAAATAAGAAGCTAATCAAGTTAAGTAAAAATACATCACAAGAAATTATCAAAGTAAGAGAAATCAAGTAATCTAGTTGCCCTAGATTTCTCAACATGGTATTAGAGTTAAGGTGACAAGACAAGGACATGAAGCTTGTAGAAGCACCATAAAAATGAATATCAAGAAATGTCAAGGAATCAAAGAGGACATCTAACCATCAAGAAGGGATACATTATGTCCAAGAAATCTAAGGAGCATCAAGGAGGACCATTCATCACATCACATAGGATCATCTAAAAAATAAGAAGACCAATATGTCAAAGATCCAATGTTATGGTTGTCATGAATATGGGTTTTTCAAGAGAGATTGTTTGAAACTCAAGAAGGAGAACAAGAAGAGGAAAGAAAGGAATGAATCCCATGTCACCAAATAAGTGGAAGAACCTGAAAAGAATAAATCAAAGGAGGAAGTGAAATATCTCTACTATGATTGAGATAATTGCCTCCACTTAGTTCTTTTTAGACAGTTGTCATGGTAGGAAGCATTGTAAAAATGACAGGATGGATCATATAAGATGGCATCGTATTGGAAGTATACGAATGAAGCAGATAAGATCTCATGACATCATTAGAGAAGCTTGAAAGGATAGTTGAAGTAGAAGTCTACATGGTTGTAGTAGTCATCATGATAGAAAGGAAGTAGCTCATGGTAACATCATTGAAAGCATGAAAAGTTCAACCGAAATAATAGTATATGTGGTTAGAATAAATGCATCTAGCATGATAGAAGATAGAAATAATTCTCCATACATCATCGTCATTAGGAAAGAGCATTTGCAAGATGAGGATAATCGAGATCCTCTGTTTAAATATTCCTTAGAAGGTTCACCTCTACTTGGAAAAAACAAGTGTCTCGTTGATAATCTACATTCCACTTTATGTGGTATCTATGGTTTAGAAAAATGATGGTATGGTGACAAAGGAGTGTAGCATGTCAAGGTGGTTGAAGGAATTTCAAGCAAAGGAAATTGTTGAGGGAAGTCTAGATGAGCAAAAGGAGAAAAGAGGTACGTATATATTTGATATATTAAGTCATGTCATCATATAGTTCTAGATAGCATGGGTGAATGCTCTATCTCATGAGCATGATTGAATAATAAGGATCTCTTCTTTTGGAAATATGCATGAAGGCATATTTCTTGAACTAATTATATTGACAAGATGAAATAAACATGATATGACCTCATATGGAATATGAGGTAGTTGACAAGATGAAGGAACTATGTATAGAATTTATAGGGGAGAAATATGTGAATAAAGGAAAAATGTTTCATGAAATATGCAACTATAGTCACATAAGATAATATAAGTTATCAACATCCGATGATTAGAATAATTTGGTAGGACATCTCCATAGAGAAGATAAGAAGAGCTTGCTACAGTTTGTAAAGTAAGGATACCCTTGACATTTAGAGTCTTGGAGATGTGTTTATGAATGTACAGGATGTTGATGTTGCAAACAAGAAGATCTCATGATAAAATGCCATCATAAAAGCTAACTTTGATTTCATGTTCATTTTAATTTTTGAATAAACATGTGGTTGGGTTAATACATGGCTACTGAAAGAGAGTTGTAGATGTCACCTACGACTACTACTCTTGAGAATGGTTGGAATATCCTGAAAGAAACATGAATTGGAAGAGGTAGTCTTATGAAGGAAATCCAAATGTGAACTAGAAGATCACTTTCCAATGAAAAAGAAGGATGACATGACTATTGGTTCAACCCTAGGGTTCATGGATGGTTGATTCCCTATGAAGAAGATATAAAAAGGTGAATTCTACATGATGAATAATTTGAATTTCATGACATCGAAAGGAGTAGATATACTAGCAACTGATAGTACCATAATCTCCACCAAAGAGCATATAACATTTGTTGGTAACTGGTCCCCGAATAAGAGGGAGCTTGGGCAAGTCACTGGTTAAGAGGGAGCTTGAGTATATTCCTTTATAGGAATGACTATATCCTTCATAGTTGAGAGGGATAGATAGACACATCATTCTTGTTTTCATGCTGTGAAGAAAAAATGGAGAATTAGGTGAGCATCTGAGATTGATTTCGATACTCTTTGAGGATACACATCCAATAGGAAAGAGTAGTCAAAGAGGAAATTCCTTGAGCATGTGTTATTCCAAGATAGGAATTGTTCCAAAATGGCATACCCTGTGAACACTTGGGTGGGGTATGTGCCTTGAGAGATAATGATGATGGTGTCTATTAGTCATTAGTCTCGCCAGCATTTTGCTCTGATCTTGTGGAGAGATAGAGTGGTTAGTCAAGGCCTTGTTATGTGACACTGTTGGTTGGTATCATGAGATGATCTAGCATAAGATAATAAAATATCTTATGAGATGGCTAACCAATTTGACTCTTCTTATGAGAATTCTTCAGTTATAGAATGTCCAAGTACCTTGTATAGATTATGAATACCTCCCTAGATAAGAGGGAGTGTTGAAATATGGAACTAGGTTTGATATTCATAATGACACATGTAAAAATGATTTTATGCATTTGTTGTAAAGAGAAAAATAAATTGATTATTTTTATTCTTGAGGCATGGGTTTCATGCTCAAGGAAAATTTATTTTTATAGGTCAAGCATCGATTGAGTGCTTTTAGGGCTTGTCATTGAGTCTACAAGTCAAATTGAGTCATTGTCATGTATGGAAGACCCTTTTAGGCATGATAAATATTGTAAAGAAAAAATATTTTGAGTCAAATTTAGAGTCAAAGACCCTCTAAGATCTTGTCAAAATGCTACAAACAAGTTCACGTACCTAGAGAGACAAGTCGACCAATTAGAGCACTCAAGGAAGCCTATATATAGGAGCATTCAGTCTCATTCAAGGATCCATCCATCAAGAATCAAGAAGTTCGATCAAAGGAAGGAAAGGTGACCTAAAACAAGTGAAGGAAGAGAAGACTTCAAGAAGGAAGAATATGAACTTTTGAAGATTGTTTTAGGGTTGAAATTCCTCACACATGTGAAGAAGTCTAGGAACTATTTGTTATAGCGGAAACTGAATTATTGCAGTCACAATAGGAGGTCGAGAACAAGTGTAAGAGAAGCCATATTGCAAGTCGAGTTTCTAATGAAGAAGCCATTGTCCAAGCGAAGAAGAGAGAACAGTGAAAATATTTCTTTCTCCCACACGTGCAGAAACTAGGCTTTTTGCAGTAGCCAAAAAATGCAAGTTAAAATTGCATTCTAAGGTTGCAAGTCCAAAGTATAGGCCAAAGGAGAGATTGCAATTGCTACAAGAAAAAGTTTGACTTGGTTTGAAAAGGAAAAGGTTGACTTGGTCTTGGAGGAGTCTTGGTCAAGGGTCTAGGTCTTGGAATTCGTCATTTGAAGTTCTATAAGAAGAGAAGAGTTCTTGTGGGTTTTCCTATCAAGAAGAGGGGTTTTGACCCTGGCTGATTGCCTATATATTTTGTCCTTTGTTTCATTTTTATTTTTTATTTGGTATTTGTTTGATGATTATAACACTTATAATAATGAAGTGAAAGAATATGTTAATAAAGTTAAGTAAAAATACATCAAAATTAATTATCAAAGTAAGAGAAATCATATAGTTTCCCTATATTTATCAACAATATTAACTTTAAAATCAAATATAGCATAAAATAATAATAAATCAACATCAATAAACATACAAATTGCTATCATGGACTTGTAAACTACAACAATATAGTTCAAGCTTGAGGTGTGACATGATATTATGAGATTGACCTATGCACTAGGTCAATGGCCATGCGGTTCGATGAGGTTCACTTAACCTCAATAATTTTTTTTAGGTTTGCCGAATTTTGAACCTCAAGGTTGAAGCTCAAAAAACCTTCTGACATAGGATGTCAGTGAGAAGGTCATACCAAGTGTTAATTATAAACCATAGAAAGGCCACATGCTGATTGAAATGGTCAATGGAAACAGTAAAGAACTCCCAAGATAGGTGGTGTCATCTGTTAGAGGTAATCAAATCCATAATGAAATGCCAGTGAAGGTTGTCAAATGTTTCCTGTAGATGTGTATTTCAAGACACTTTTATTAAAGCGCCATGTCGAGGTGCTAAGCAAGCATATCCACAAGCCATTGTTGTTGCAAAATAATATCTGAAGGAAAACAAGGGCATTCATCACAATGTTTGCTTTTAAGAAATTCTCATTCACACATGAAGCATTATGATAGGAAAATAAATAAAAAAATTAGAGCACGATTTTACTTTATTATTGATGACAATTCTGATCTAGGACGTGTAACCATATTAAAACTTTCTCATAGAGTCATATGTATATGCAACATGTAATGGTGAAAATTCCATCCTAATTATTTTGCAAGGAAAGTTACAACATTTAGTGAGAGCTATCCAAACTGTCATTGTTTTGGTACTTATTAACCAATGTCATCATGTGTATGTTTGAAGAGATTGCCCTCATGAAAATATCCACATATGTTTAGATTTTAAATTCTATCCTATATGTCATGAACTTATGCGTGAACATTCCTTTAAATATCAATGTTTGAAGACTGCTTATATCTCAGATACCAATTATTCTAGTTATTGCTAGGGTTAACATATTTGTTCAAATTGTAAAGTGTTGCTCATATTAGGACCATATTTATTCAAACATCAAATGGGATTCATTAAACATTGTTAATGATAAAATAAACTACAATTTAATCAATTATGTGTGCAGATCGTGGAGAACATTCAATTCACCGGCCTTATGTACCATGATTAATCAGATTAACAATACAAAGTATATGTGTGGATGTAGTGATCTGCACAATAGGAAAAGTACATATAGAAAATCAATTCAATATCATCAATGTTATCAAAGAGGTCGACGGTTCCAAGATACTAGAAGCTTCTCTGAAACAACAATGCATATAATTTCTTTGTTTGATAGATAATTTAATCTCTTTATCATGCTTTAATGATTGGAAAAATTGATACCCTGATGGGTATTCATGATGATACAGATGTATTTTCCTTCTAAGTTTGGAAATGTTGTTGAAAAAGAAAGAGCGTGACGTTGTGAGGTTAACACAAAATTGTCAATTTACCACATTTTCTATAACATATCAATAATGTGCCAGAAGAAACTGCATCTATGATAAATTAAAATTTAAGCAATTATTTTAACATAATTGAGGGTCAGTTTTACCTTTATGGGTGTTCACCACAGAATTGTCATCATTCTGAGAAATAAGGCTTCCAAGAGAATTAGTTGCAACATTCAAGTGCCATAAATTCACCAATGTCTCTTAAACATGTTATATGAATAAGAAATTTGGAGAAATCATGAAGCATACGAAGAGCCTAAAATAACTTTTAAGCAAAAAATCTACCTTGATTAGCTCCACTATAAAGTGTTGCACCATTTTTTATCCTTGATACATGAGTATTTGAAACAACAACATCTTTAGTTACATAAAGGTTCCCACATTGATCTTCAAGAATCATTCCATTTTCTTCTTTTAAATGCCTTGCATCTTCATAATTATCAGTTGTTGCTGAACTATTATGACTCTTCCTAAAAAAATTCAGAAGTCTTTTAAATCCTTTAGCACCCTCCTTAGGCTTTTATGCACTACTCCCCTTTTGATGGGATTGAAAGGTATCTAACTTTCCACTTTCAGCTGTCGGTGAGATTGAATCTAGAAGTTTGGGCATATTCTGGAATAGTGGACTTGTTTTTGGAAAATTTGAAGTGCCTCCATTCATACTATCACTCATAGAAATCGGTTCCCTTGGGATGCAGACCTGTAGAAGTAAAAAAATTAATTCAGGGGCTAAAGGAGAATTAATAGACTTATTTCAAGGTCACTCATCATAGGAATTTAAGTGGGAAAATGGTGCATGATATGATTCATCACTTTCAATGATTTGAAGCATGGATGATGAAGGTTGCAAGGCATTTCCTTCATATTCTGGTGCATTAGGTTTTTCATAATTAAGATAGCCATGCATAGTGGGAGGAACACATTCAATTTTAGGTACCTTGTCAGTTTCATGCTCTTCAGTTGATTTCACTAGGGCTTGATTCAACATTGCCTCATACTCCTTGAGATGGAAAGAGTTTGATAGTGAATGAGGTAGATTTTGAGTAGTTACATATTCAACATTCATTGAAACTAGAGCATGGATGGGAATATACCCAAGACCAGCCCCAAAGTTATTTCTCGATTCATTATCTGAAATAGCATTTTCTGGCTCTTTATTTCCAATTGAAACTTCTGGTCTAAGAGCTTTAAGACTATTTGGTTCACCAATTTCCAGTAACAAAACTTCATCATTATGTTTATTTGAAGGATCAACTATTGTATTTCCCTTTGAATTTACATTTTTTAAGTTTTTGGTAGCATGAGACAAGTGTTCTAGTCTCGATTTGATAATTTTCCTTACGGCTATATTTTTATTTGTTTTGATAATTATGTTTCTTCGTTAACACATTACATTCACCCCATGACATCGTAACAATATTCAGATTTAAATCATTATTCAACAACATATTAAATTATGTAGAAAGAACAATATCATTATCATCATCAATGCAACGAAACAAAAAGGAACAACATAAGAAAAACTTTCACACATAGAGACACTGGGATTGGCTGGATACCAAGGAAAAAATTACGATGGGGAAAATCCTTTAAAACTCTTCTTATTATTAGATCGTCACTAAATGATTCAGAAAAAGAGAGTAAAATGATCCATATATTCATCTATGCAACTATCCCACTAAATAACTACATCCATGAAATGAACCAAACAATGATTATACCCAAAACATTGATTTTGAAGGTTGTAATGAACTGTCACTGCCTGCGGTCTCTGTGGTCAACTATCGAACATTGCGGTCACTGAGCGAAATATTCAAAAGATTGAGAATTCATATTTTATTTCTTAGTCACATGGATGAGGAATCATCCGAGTGACTATAGCAGCCCAATCACTCACTTAATTCTGGTGAGCGAGCGACTGGGGTCAGATTTGAATTGAGGCGTTTGTGTGACTGTGTCTGTGAAAACCATAACTCCTAGTCGCATGCATAGTGAGTTGTTCGTGTGACTAAAAGGCTGTAGTCACACACATAAGCCTTTGTGGGAGTGACTATGGTCGAAATCCTTTTGTATTGTTCCTAGGACTATGGCCCAAAACCTTATATTTGAAATGCGAGCTTCGAATCGTGCAATTTCACCTCAAAGCAAACCTATTCTTCTGCGGAGGAGCCTTAGACCTGTGCGAGCCAAAAAAAATATAGAAGAGTGTCTCATGATTGTGTCCAAATGAGTTAAAGGTCACTTGTATTTATATCCTTCCAAGAGGGTCCACTTTTCTTTAGGGTTGATCTCTTCAAATATGCACATGTGGGTTTTTATTTATAAATACAATTTCCCTTAACCGATTTGAGTGATATTTAGGTCAATTTTGATCCTCTCGAAAGGAGGAATTCAATGCAATCATTATCTCCATCAAGTGAGATTACCAAAGTGGAATTTGACCATTGTTGCATATTTTAATACTCCCTCTCAACTAGGGAGAATTCCACCTACCAATATCTGACCATCGATCAACATGGAATCCTGTCATCATACCATGTCCAGTCTAAAGTAACATCACATATTATCACAAATCATATTAATTAATTTCTTGATTATTCATTATTATCTCTTGGTTATCCTTTCTCATATGTTGAACATTATTGAATCTAAAAGAAGAAGAATTTTTTACTGGAGGGGAGCTTAGCTACCACCATCTATTCATCATTTTACTACCCGGTATCTCTTTCAACGGGTTACTACCTAGAATATCATGAGTGGGAGTCAATTCACATCACCATCAAAGAGTATATAATCATGGAGCACATCTCAATGAAAATGAGTAAGGTCGTATTGGACACTCTCCCCTCATGTCCATGATAGTGGGGAAAGTCCTACGGGTCAATCTCACCCCATGTCAAGAAATAGGATAGCCAAACACATAGGAGAGCAGATATCAATCCTAGTATCACATCGAGGAGTTAATTCTCAACCTGGAATCGCATAGGGGAGAAAATCTCAACCCAATCCTATTACTTGTTGATCTTCCCAACAATTACCCTCAATAGTCATGTGGTCGAATACCTACATCATAATACAGCTTAGACGAGATAGCTGACTTACAAAGAGGTAAGTATCATACGCCTCCAAGCCTCTTCAACCCATTGGTGAGATGGGGAGGGACAATCCCAACAAGCCCTGCTTGTGGGTATGATGCAAACTGGGGTATACTCTGTTGAATCCTTAGTTAAAATGAGAGGGGGGGTGAATCAGTTTAACACATGCATGAGATTTTTAAAAGTTTTCATCAATCTTATTTACAACTTAATTTTATAACCAACTTAATATGTGAACAACTTAATATGTAGCAGCAAGAATTAAGATAATGTGACACCAAACTTATTATGAGAGCAACAAGCATTAAGCATATAGGATAGAACATATCAACACATAGGCAACACACACAGAGACAACAGATATAAGTGGAAACCCATAAAGGGAGAAAACCACATCTTATTATTGTTGTGATGCAAAGGTAAGCTCCAACTCCCTCTCACCACTGATTTTCTGCAAGCACCAACCTACAGGAGGCTCCAACCTCAGTCAGCTACAACTGACATCTATAAAGCTTCAACTTGATAGGGAAGCTCCAACTTCCTCATTCTATCAAAAGAAAGTATTTGCTGATTTACCTTAGATATCAGCTCTGTTTTGTAGCATCTCTTTCTTCTCCTCCTTTTTCTTATCTTCTCTGCCTCAATTCTTCATACTCTGCATTCTCTAACCTCTCTGCTGCATATCAATATGATATCCTTTATACAGTTTGCCTCATAAATGTTCGCATTCTACAGGGAATTCAAAGTGAAGAGCCCTGACTCTTCGCCTTCTGCCTCCGCACTTCTTTATCCATCTCATTCATAAAAATACAGCAATTTGTACACCTTTTAGTTTTATAGTGGAGTTTTGTTTCCTATGGAGACTTGCCAATGCATCACAAACAATATAAACCAATTAAAACATTTACATTTAGTTACAATGAGAGTTCCAGCTCAACTCATTAATTATTTTGGATCACTGTGTGTTGTCTTTTCTGCAGCTGTATCTATATTTTTCCTCTCTGTATGCCTTTCTATTCACTGTTGTTGCATAACTCCTACATATATTTAACTGCGCTTTTTGTATAACGCAAATTAACTCTCGGCGTAATAATAAGGCATTTTTAACATATAAGCTGCCCTTTTTATGTAATGCAAATCAACTCTCGGAGCAATAATAAAATTCCCTTTTGGGCCCACCATCCAAAATTTTCTTATGCTCTGATGCAATGAGCCTTCTCCAGAGTTTTCCGATTGCGATTGATCGCAATTGCAAACTTTATTAACTTGTTCTGTTGTGTTGGTTGTTTCGATGTGATGGCTTCCTTTGCGGTGGTTCCGATGCGATGATCCACTGTTCACATATATAAATATGTATATATATCGTTTTACACACATATATACATGCCGCTTTGATTTCCTTTAACTCTTTAGCTTTGGTATAAAACTCGGAGCAAACCTGTATTAATATTATCTTTTGAATGGAGCCCACATGCCAGCTATACTCCACCTCATTTATTTCAATCACAATCGAAACATTCACAATGCTCCTGTGACTTGGTCATTAGATTTCCGCCGATGCGATTAGAAAAGGCCCCACCATATAATCAATCGATTCATATCCGTCTTCCATCCCTCAGCAAATCTGACGGCTATCATCCAATCGCTCAATCGCAATCGAAACTTTCAGTTGTTCGTTACTCTTTCACCTCTGATGCGATGAATCGCTCCGATGCACTTTAAGTCGAAATTCAAACAAATATGAGAATCACCGTTTATGACATATCGGGTCCACAATCGCAATCAGAACTTTTATTGACATGTTCCGCTGCCATAATTTTCTCCGATGCGATTCGTGAGGGTCCCACCTTATAATACTTTGTTTGTTTTAAAAACCGAACAATGGAGCCTTTTGTTCTTTTAGTGTTGCGCACAAGCATATAATACATATGCTTTATATTGTAACCTTGGTCCCTTGCATATAAGGCGCTACATACATATATATACTTTTCCGCTTCAGCGTTTATGTATCCTTCAGCTTGGGTTAAGATTCTCAGTATTTTATGTAGGGGGTCCCACACTACACATATAATATCCTCCGTCAACATTATATTAAGTCTTTGGCTCAGACCTAAACCCAACACTAATATATATATTTATATAACCTTTCGGGCTCCAGAGTTATTTTAACTCGTCTTTTTTATAATAATATAATGCACTGTCTATATTTTGGGTTACCTCTTCGTTAATCCGCAACATAGTTGGGGTCCACAATTAATATATATAAACATATCAACCATTCAGCATTTTCTCCAATGGTTAATCACTAACCATTAATGCAACAATTCAACTGGGCCCACCGCACCTTATATCCACATATACAATGTTTCATACGTGCACCCTTTGTGAAATTTCATATTCTCAATACTTTATTCACATATATTACCTCCTCCGTCATATTTCAAACATTATACCATGACTTTGAATTAAAATAAACTTCAGGCCCACAATGCATTGTGACTTACCTTCTGCCTGTTAAATAGCTTTTATAATACTCACAATACACAGAACTTCGTATAATACTTGGCCCCGCAGCTATGAATGGAGGTCCCACAACATGTTTTACATAATACATGTCAACAAACTTTAAAATCATTATAAATCCCTTTGAATGTATAACAAATAAACCTCATAAGAACTAAGGTTCGGCTTTAAACTTTGGTTTATGTTTCAATTTTAAATCATACAATTGACTCGGGCCCACAGTGCTTTGCCTCAACTAACCTTTGTTCATTGCACAAGTGTGATCACCGTCGATCTTCCAGCCTTGGCAATCGGACGGACACAGCTGATATCAAATTTTTCTTTGGGCCGGGGGTTAACACTAAAAATATACTCAATGTAAGTGGTATTCAAAAACCACCCAAAGCCACGTGTCCATCAACAACATAGATCGCGTTCAAAAAGCGATATCCACTTACCACTCCCAAATGCACGCGATACTGTTGGTTTCCAAAACTCTGGTTTCACTGTTTTCTCAGGGTTCTGTCTAGCACATGGTTCCGCTTCATCAAATTTTAACTCTTATTAAAAGAATTTCTGCTTTCGCTCTTGTTTTCTCTTGCGTTATCGACATTATAATACGGTGCTTCCATATGTTGAACACCTGACTCCATTAGGTTTTCACTGTGTAATTACGGTTCCTTTCTTGGGTTTGCGCCCTTACTGGTTCCACCTTTGTTATTCTCTGTCTCTATTATTCTCTATCTCCGCCTTTGTTATTCTTTGTCTCTGCCTCTGTATTCTCTGTCTCTATTTCATTGTACTCTCTGCAACCTTTCTCTGCTACTTGACCATTTCATCTCATGGCTCTCCCTCTGTATTCTCTGTCTCTGCATCCTCTGTCTTGTGCATGACTGTTTCACTGTGTCACTATACTCTTTACTCTGTCTCTGCATCCTCTTCTTTTACTGCCTTGCTTCTTTTGCTGCTGCTTGACCCTCTCTACATCTTGCTACCTCTTTTTCTCTCTTTGCCTTTCAACAGTCTTCTTTTTCCATCTCCTTTGCATCTATGTTGTCTCCTTTGCCATCTCCTTTTCCATCAAAGACAACATTTCCAATAGTCTCCCCCTTTGGCATTGATGAAAATACACTTACTCTGCTTGCCTTTTAGGACCCTTTCTTCTGTTGCTTGCTCTTCCTCCCCCTTTGACATCAATGGCAAAGGGTTGCCTATTTCCCAGTGTGCTTTTAAATCTCTTCCATGTTACTCTAATCTTGAGGACCTATTTCATGTCCTGCTTAGTTGCTCTGGCTCTTTTGTGACTTTCTTTGTTGATTGATGTCCCCCTGGAATGATGTCTTCTTTTCTGTTCTCCACCTGGAATGATGCATTCTTTTTCTGTCAGAGAGTAGCATTTGAAGACACTACCCCTAGTTTGTCTCTCAGATATTCGAATGGCTCTCTAGCAAGAGGTTTTGTGAATATATCTGTTGTTTGTTCTTTTGTTGGCACATATTCCAACTTCACTACCTTCTGTGATACTTGTTCTCTTAGGAAATGGTACTTGATTGGGATGTGTTTAGTTTTTGAATAAAGTACAAGATTTTTTGATATACTTATTGCACTTGTATTATCACATTTGATAGAGATAGGTTCATCAATGCTTACCTTCATGTATTGGAGGGTTTGTTTCATCCACATGACTTGTGTGCAACATGCTGCTGCTGCTATGTATTCTGCTTCTGCTATAGATAGAGAGATAGATGTTTATTTCTTGCTTAGCCATGCCACCAGAATTTTTCCCAAGTAGAATGCACCTCCACTTGTGCTTTTCCTGTCATCCACACAGCTGGCCCAATCTGCATCTGTATATGCTGTCAAAGTGAAGCTCTTGCCTTTTGGATACCATAGCCCATACTGTACAGTTTTTTTTAGATATCTAAATATTCTTTTGACTGCTAGAAGGCAATTTTGTTTTGGTGTTTCTTGATATCTAGCCACAAGTCCTACTGCCAACATAATGTCTGGTCTAGATGCTGTTAGGTATAGCAGATTTCCTATCATGGATCTATAAAGTCTTTGATCTATATCAACAGATCCATCATCAGCACATAGCTTGCATCCAGTGATCATGGGAGTTGACACAGGTTTGCAGTCTTCCATTTTGAATTTTTTCAACATCTCTTTTAAGTATTTTTCTTGTGAGATGAATGTACTTGTGTTCTTTTGCTGAATTTGAAGTCCTAGGTAGAAAGTGAGCTCTCCAATCATAGACATCTCAAACTCTGATTTCATCTCTTCAGAAAATCCTTTTTCTAACTCATAATTGTTGCTTCCAAACATAATGTCATCAACATATACTACAACAATCAGGAGTTCATTTTCATGGGCTTTTATGTATAGATTGTTGTCTACTCCTCCTCTCTTAAAGCCTTGTTTTTGCAAGTACTTATCCAGCCTTGAATACCAAGCACGAGGAGTTTGTTTCAGTCCATATAGAGCCTTCTTTAGTCTGCACACATAGTCTTCTTTATCTGTTAATGAGAATCCTTCTGGTTGTTCCATGTAGACCTCTTCTTCTAGATCTCCATTCAGGAAGGCAAATTTCACATCCATTTGATATACCTTGAAGTCATGGTAGCATGCAAAGGCCAGAAACATTCTGATAGCTTCCATTCTGACTACTGGGGCAAATGTTTCATCATAATCAAGACCTTCAATTTGTGAATATCCCTTGCATACAAGTCTGGCTTTATTCCTGATTACCTGTCCTTGTTCATTCATTTTATTCTTGAATACCCATTTTGAGCCTATGACATTTTTCTCAGTGGGTCTTGGAACTAATTCCTAGGTATTGTTCTTCTCAATTTGGTCCAATTCTTCATTCATAGCATTCACCCAATACTTGTCCTTGCTGGCTTCTTCAAACTTCTTTGGCTCTATTTGTGATAGCATAGCTAGGTATACCTCTTCTGTCTGTTCAGTTAGTTGTCTTCTTGTCTGGACTCCTACACTCTTGTCCCCAATGATTTGATCTTCTAGATGGTTCTTTTGAGTGTATCTTGAGGGGGCTTTCAAGCTCAGTTCAGCATCTTCTGTTGTCTTGCCTGTTTCATCATCATCTTGATTCTCTTCTTCATGATCTTCTGGAGGATTGCTACAGTCTGTACTTCTGGTCTTGTTTGGTAGTTCTTCATCAAATCTTACATCAATGCTTTCTACAATTTTTCGAAGAGTCTTGTTGTAGCAAATGTAACCTTTACTCTTGGAAGCATATCCTAAAAATATTCCTTCATATTCTCTTGCATCAAACTTCCCCAGATTTTCATCATTATTCTTTATGTAACACTTGCTTCCAAAGACTCTAAAGTTCTTGATTGATGTTGGTTTTCCATGCCATAGTTCATAAGGAGTCTTGTCACTGTTTGGTCTTAAATGAGCTTTGTTTAGAATATGCACAGCTGTATGTACTGCTTCTGCCCATAAGTTTTGGGGAATGTTACTTTCTTGCATCATGGCTATGGCAACTTGTTGTACAAACCTGTTTTGTCTCTCTGCCACTCCATTCTGTTGAGGTGTCCCTGCAATAGTAAATTGTTTCTTTATCCCATGTTCATTGCATATGTCTGCAAAGTCATAGTCTGTGAATTCACCTCCTCTGTCTGATCTAATGTATTTTAGCTTGCATCTTGTTCGATTTTCTCCCAATGCCTTGAATATCTTTAATTTCTCAAGTGCTTCTGATTTATATTTGAGAAATGCAACCCATGTCATTCTTGAGAAATCATATATTATCAGCATGAAGTAGGACTCTCCACCTGGTGTTTTAGTTCTTGAAGGTCCACACAGGTCCATGTGTACAAGCTAAAGTGGCCTACTCGTTGATAGCTCATCTTTGGTTTTAAAGGATGTCCGGGTCTGTTTGCCCAATTGGCAAGATTTGCATATGGTATTTGAAGGCCTTTTTATTGCTGGCATATCTCTGACAACTTTCTTCTTGCTCAATATGATGATATGGTTGAAGTTAAGATGTCCCAATCTCCTTTGCCATAACCATGACTCCTCAAGTTTGCTAAGATGAAATGCTTCATTCTCTTCTTTCACTATGTAGACATTACTCTCTATTCGAACACCTTTGATTAGAGAATTTCCTGTGGTGCTTGATCAGACTTCACAGTCTTGTGCTCTAAAAAGAACTTCACAGCCTTTATCACACATTTGACTGACACTCAGCAAATTTTCTTTCAGCCCATCCACAAATACTACATCTTGGGCCTTTCCTCTGCCATTATCTAGAATGATTGAGCCTTTTCCTTTGATTTTCCCTGCTTTGTCATTTCCAAAAGTAACATTTCCAGATTTCTTTTCATCAAAGGTTATAAACTTGCTTCTATCTCCAGTCATATGCTTTGAGCAACCACTGTCCAAATACCATTGGCTTTTCAAGTCTTGAGCTGTTAGAGCCAGGTCACATTTATTCACATTCTTTTTCCACTGCATGCATCCTTTTGTTTGGTACCTTTTCTGAGATGATGACCCACATTCTCCGAGAGGACATTTGGAAGGCATATGTCCAATTTTATTGCATACACAACATTTAATCATATTTTTAGCAGAATTATGAGTATGAGTAAACTCTCCATGATTCATAAACCTCCTTGAGGTTTTGAACATCCATCTTTGTCCATATTGTCTGCATTCAATGATTTTATGGCCAAATTCCTTACAGTAAAAACAATATCCATAGAAACAATTTGCATACCTGATGAAAGATTGTCTTCTCCATTTGTTTGCTTGAGACAATCTCTTCACTGTTTGCATCCTTTGCTGGTTTGAATTAATCCTCCTTGTGTGACAGTATGCAACAATATGTCCCAGCTTGTGGCAGACATAACAGGTGGCATTTTTCATAGGAGGGAAGAATCTCCTTTGATGGCTTCCAAATTTGACATACTCAAGGGTATATGAGCCTTTTTCTGTTGGCTGAGTATTTAGCTCATTCTTTGTTATTAGAGGTTCCTTATGGTTTCTGTCTCCTTCATTGCATGTTTCTTCTTTTGTAGGAATCATTTGAGCTGCTTCATCATTCTTATTTGCTTTTACAAAAAAAATATTTTTGTTTTCCTTTTCTTTGCCTTTACTTGATTCTCCTTCATAGCCTATCCCAGTTTTTATCAGAGGAGATCTTTGAGCATCCAGAATTTCATTCAACTTACTAGAGCTTGTCATTTGAGAAGAATTTATTGACACTTTCCTTTGGGAATTTTCTAATTTCTTCCTTAGGCATACTACTTCTTCTTCCAACTTCTCTTGTTCCTGAATTTTATCCTTAATTTTCTTAAGTAACATGTCTTCTACCTTCTTGGCTTCTTCAAGCTCTACTTTCAGCTGAATGAGGACTTATGAATTTTTTTCTTCTCTTACATACTTGAGGAGAATGTCTTTCTATTTTCTGCACTTCAGTTTGAGTCTGTCAATCTCCTCCAGGGCACTTCTTAGCTCCTCCTCAAGATCAACTTCACCTTATTCTTCATCTTCTAGAAGGAGTCCTTCAAGTTCTTCTATGGCCATCAACATAAATTCAGAGGTTCCTTATTCACTTGAGGGTTCATCCGAGTCTTCAGATGCACTACTGTCTTGTTGAGCATAGAAATATTTTCTATTGAATTTATTTCCTTTCTGCCAGTTCTTTGATATAGTTTTCTCTGATTCTTGAGCCTGATTCCTTGTTTTCTTATGAGGACACTTAGCAGCATAGTGTCCAACTCTTCCACAGTTAAAGCATTTAAATGGAATTTTACCTTTATATTTACCTGAGCCTCTATCCAGTTTCTTGACAAATTTTGCCTCTTCTTCATCAGAGCAAGAGCATATATCTTCCTTTTATTCTTTCTTCTTCTCTGTCTTAAAGGCTACCTCCCTCACATTTGAATTCTTAAGTGGCAGTCTCATCTCATAGGCTATTAGATTTTCAAGTAACTGGTTCATGGTCAAGGTTTCCCAATCAGTTGTTTCTTCTATGGCATAAACCTTGTGGTTAAAGCTGGGTGGAAGAGATCTTAGAATCTTTTGTACAATTACACATTCTGGTATGATTTCTCCAAGAGATTTCATATTATTAACAATTTCTACAACTCTTAAGAAGAAGCTGCCAATATCTTCATCATCATTCATTTTTAAATTTTCAAACTGAGCTTTATATACTTGAAGTTTGGTTGTCTTCACCTTTTTGTTTCCCTCATGGATGTTTTCAAGAGTATCCCACATTTATTTGGCAGTCTTGCTGTGCATTACTTTGATAAATTCAGCCTCACATAGTCCATTTAAGATTGCATTCATGGCCTTTGCATTAGCTACAAAGTCTTGGTTAGCTTCTTTCTCTGAGTCAGTTGCCTTTGGGGCATATCCAAATTCCACAACAGCCCAAACTTCTATTCCTAGAGACATTATGTAAGCTCTCATTCTGATTTTCCAGAAGGCATAATTAGCACCGGTGAAAAAAGGGGCTTTATTGGTTGAGCTTCCTTCTTGACTAGCCATCCTGGGGACCTAGGATCTCCTTTCAGTTGTTAAACTGGTACAAAAGGAACTTGGATCTGATACCAATTGTTGAATCCTTAGTTAAACTAAGAGGGGGGGGTGAATCAGTTTAACACATGCATGAGCTTTTTAAAACTTTTCATCAAGCTTATTTACAACTTAATTTTATAACCAACTTAATATGTGAACAGTCTTAATATGTAGCAACAAGTATTAAGATAATGTGACACCAAACTTATTATGAGAGCAGCAAGCATTAAGCATATAGGATAGAACATATCAACACATAGACAACACACACAGAGACAAAAGATATAAGTGGAAACCCATAAAGGGAGAAAACCACATCTTATTATTGTTGTGATGCAAAGGCAAGCTCCAACTCCCTCTCACCACTGATTTTCTGCAGGCACCAACCTACAGGAGGCTCCAACCTCAGTCAGCTACAACTTACATCTATCAAGCTTCAACTTGATAGGGAAGCTCCAACTTCCTCATTCTATAAAAAGAAAGTATTTGTTGATTTACCTTAGATATCAGCTCTGTTCTGTAGCATCTCTTTCTGCTCCTCCTTTTTCTTATCTTCTCTTCCTCAATTCTTCATACTCTACATTCTCTAACCTCTCTGCTGCATATCAATATGATATCCTTTATACAATTTGCCTCATAACTGTTCGCATTCTACAGGGAATTCAAAGTGAATAGCCCTGACTCTTTGCCTTCTTCCTCCTCACTTCTTTATCCAACTCATTCATAAAACTACAGCAATTTGTACACCTTTTAGTTTTATAGTGGATTTTTTTTTCCTATGGAGACTTGCCAGTGCATCACAAACATTATAAACCAATTAAAACATTTACATTTAGTTACAATGAGAGTTCCAGCTCAACTCATTCAGTCTTTTGGATCATTGCGTGTTGTCTTTTCTGCAGCTATCTCTGTCTTTTTCCTCTCTGTATGCCTTTCTATTCACTTTTGTTGCGTAACTCCTGCATATATTTAACTGCACTTTTTGTATAACGCAAGTTAACTCTCGGTGTAATAATAAGGCACTTTTAACATATAAGCTGCCCTTTTTATGTAACACAAATCAACTCTCGGAGCAATAATAAAAGACCCTTTAATACATAAAATTCCCGTTCGGGCCCACCATCCGAAATTTTCTTATGCTCCGATGCAATGAGCCTTCTCCAAAGTTTTCCGATTGCGATTGATCGCAATCGCAAACTTTATTAACCTGTTCCGCTGTGTTGGCTTGTTCTGATGCGATGGCTTCCTTTGCGGTGGTTCCGATGCGATGATCCACTGTTCACATATATAAATATGTATATATATCATTTTACACACATATATACATGCCGCTTTGCTTTCCTTTAACTCTTTAGCTTTGGTATAAAACTCGGAGCAAACCTGTATTAATATTATCTTTTGAATGGCGCCCACATGCCAGCTATACTCCGCCTCATTTATTTCAATCGCAATTGCAACATTCACAATGATACCGTGACTTGGTCATTAGATTTCCGCCGATGCGATTAGCAAAGGCCCCACCATATAATCAATCGATTCATATCCGCCATCCATCCCTCAGCAAATCCGACGGCTATCATCCAATCGCTCAATCGCAATCAGAACTTTCAATTGTTTGTTACTCTTTCACCTCTGATGTGATGAATCGCTCCGATGCGCTTTAAGTCGGAATTCAAACAAATATGAGAATCACCGTTTATGACATATCGGGTCCGCAATCGCAATCAAAACTTTTATTAACATGTTCCGCTGCCACAATTTTCTCCGGTGTGATTCTTGAGGGTCCCACCTTATAATACTTTGTTTGTTTTAAAAACCGAACAATGGAGCCTTTTTTTCTTTTAGTCTTGCGTACAAGCATATAATACATATGCTTTATATTGTAACCTTGGTCCCTTGCATATAAGGCGCTACATACATATATATACTTTGCCGCTTCAGCTTTTATGTATCCTTCAGCTTGGGTTAAGATTCTTATAATTTTATGTAGGGGGTCCCACACTACACATATAATATCCTCCGTCAACATTATATTAAGTCTTTGGCTCAGACTTAAACCCAACACTAATATATATATTTATATAACCTTTCGGGCTCCAGAGTTATTTTAAATCGTCTTGTTTATAATAATATAATGCACTGTCTAGATTTTGGGTTACCTTTTCGTTAATCCGCAACATAGTTGGGGTCCAAAATTAATATATATAAACATATCAACCATTCAAAATTTTATCCAATGGTTAATCAATAACAATTAACGCAACAGTTCAATTGGGCCCACCGCACCTTATATCCACATATACAATGTTTCATACGCGCACCCTTTGTGAAATTTCATATTCTCAATACTATATTCACATATATTACCTCCTCCGTCATATTTCAAACATTATACCATGACTTTGAATTAAAATAACCTTCGGGCCCACAATGCATTGTGACTTACCTTCCGCCTGTTAAATAGCTTTTATAATACTCACAATACACAGAACTTCGTATAATACTTGGTCCCGTAGCTATGAATGGAGGTCCCGCAACATGTTTTACATAATACATGTCAACAAACTTTAAAATCATTATAACACCCTTTGAATGTATAACAAATAAACCTCATAAGAACTAAGGTTCGCCTTTAAACTTTGGTTTATGTTTCAATTTTCAATCATACAATTGACTCGGGCCCACAGTGCTTTGCCTTAACTAACCTCTATTCATCACGCAAGTGTGATCACCGTCGATCTTCCAGCCTTGGAAATCAGACGGACACAGCTGATATCGCATTTTTCTTTGGGCCGAGGGTTAACACTAAAAAATTACGCGATGTAAGTGGTATTCAAATACCACCCAAAGCCACATGTCCATCAGCGACATAGATCGCATTCAAAAAGCGAAATCCACTTACCACTCCCAAATGCACGCAATACTGCTAGTTTCCAAAACTCTGGTTTCACTGTTTGCTCAGGGTTCCGTTTAGCACATGGTTCCGCTTCATCAAATTTTAACTCTTATTAAAATAATTTCCGCTTTCGCTACTGTTTTCTCATGCATTCTCGACATTATAATATGGTGCTTCCATATGTTGAACGCCCGACTCCATTAGGTTTTAACTGTGTAATTACGGTTCCTTTCTTGGTTCTGCGCCCTTACTGGTTCCACCTCTATTATTCTCTGTCTCCGCCTCTGTTATTCTCTGTCTCTGCCTCTTTATTCTGTCTCTGTTTCACTGTACTCTCTGCAGCCTTTCTCTGCTGCTCGACTGTTTCATCTCACAGCTCTGCCTCTGTATTCTTTGTCTCTGCATCCTATGTCTTGTGCATGATTGTTTCACTGTGTCACTATACTCTGTACTCTGTCTCTGCATCCTCTTCTTTTACTACCTTGCTTATTTTGCTGCTGCTCGACCCTCTCTACATCTTGCTGACTCTTTTTCTCTCTTTTCCTTTCAATAGTCTTCTTTTTCCATCTCCTTTGCATCTATGCTGTCTCCTTTGCCATCTCCTTTTCCATCAATGACAACATTTCCAACATACTCTACAACAACCAAAGGTAGGGGAGATACTCGACTTGTCAAAAAAGACAAGGATCACACACATCCCACGGGTGAAATATAGGGGAGAAAAATCTACGAACATCTACGACCCTATTTTCCAGAGTTCCCTCAAACCTAGGAGCCCTTCATCTAAATTCCACACCCTAGGAGCTCAGATACAAAGCTCAGATATCAAATCAAATATCATGTTAGAATATAAATAATCATATAAATCACAAAAGGATACCATATTCATCCTCCCTCTCAAGGAGGTTCCAACCACAAGCATAACATTGTCTCATAGAGCTGCACACTCTCAATATATCAAAGTATCTCGGTCCCAACTATATATGGGATTCTCTACCAGTCAGATACCGCTCTTTGTCATCACAATGTATCGATGTCATATCCATAACTGTTCCAACAAATTTATAAGGATCTTCTTCATCCTTCCTCATAGCTAGCCATGCTAGCAGCATTGTACTCAACGTCGATTGTGCTACGAACCTCTCATCCAAAAATATCATGGCATATCTCATACTAAAGCAACACCCATATGCGATCATCAATAATCATCAATACATCCATGCAACCACATATCGTAGGATGAATATCTTATATCAAAATTTGGTCGTCTCATATAAGTATGTAAAAGGGTGCTTAGTGGTAACTCTATGTGTGTGAAAAGGCTCACTATTGAATCGAATCAGGTTCTCACATCATATTTATATACAGATAGATGTTCCATACAGAGCATCAATGCTTCAATCAAATATCGATTTCCAAATCAAGTTCAACAATATCTCTTCTCAACTCATTGAAATTAAATCAGAGTGTCCAAAGTTTTGCATTTCCACTTTCCAAAACCTCTTCAATAACTTTGCAATATATGTTTTATTTTCCCAACTTCAGAAATTGATTCATTATGCCATGATTTATTATTTCGAACTTCATAAGCCATCTCCCTATTACTTATATTATCAGAGGCCCATTACCTGTCAATAGTATACCATCAATATATAAAACCAAAACCAAAATCAAATTCATACCTTGGAACACTTATGAAGTAGAGGTTTGTATCAACACATCTTCTTTGCTTCACCAGATAACAGTCAATGCGGACATATCTAGATTGGGGAGCTAGCTTCATTCAAACCTATCTACAACCATAACACTTTCCCAAACCAATATACTCATCCTCACATAAATCAATATTGTACAATCAAATCAACTAAGTCATCTTATCAAAGTTTAGATGCCATATCACAACTAATATCAAAATCATCAATATCATGGTATCAGATTCTTTAGACTAGGTGACAGGTAGAGCTCATCTCAAGTCATGAAATCATATATTTCCATGCCAACAAGTTGTCATCTATCACGCAATATCAATCCAAACTTCATCAAGGCATTCTCATGATCACAATAAAAGTCATTTTTGTCACTACATGCAAATGCATACACCAAGGATAAGTCATGAAAGCTACATCTTCATATTGAATCACAACTATGAATACTTCAACCATTGTGCTAGGAACAAGGAGGCCAATACAAAACCATTTTCGAATACCCATATAAGGCATTGGAAGTCACTGTGCTTATATATCATTATCATCAATGAAAATAAGTAGTAGTCAAATCAAATAATTAGTCATTATGTAGTGCCCTATTCTAGTTGACTGATAGTGATATGAATTTTAACATTATTTAGCCCTAAGGCCCGCACTTTATTCTTTGAGGACCTCAGGTTGAGGATTCTGACACATGACTCTATTATTAGTGGATTTGATGGTTATGTATGTTCTTTATTGATACTATGATGATGATAACATTAATGTTTATGTACGTGATGGGGTTGTACAATTGGATGGAACAACATGGGAGGGGTGGGATAGTGTCCCTGATCTCACTCGTTAGGACTCCCGTCGTGACTTAGACTGGAAAGGTCTAAACACCTCCGCCTTGAATATCATGATGTTGTGGGGGTAGGTCCCAAATTTGGGTCGCTCACAAGGATTTTTTGGGGGGCACACATCAAGGTGGATTCCTTGATCCCCAGCACTATAGTAGGTGACATACGAGATGATATAGGTCTTTGTTTTTGCACCTATACTTCCCCTCATAGCCACTCGATGCTTGAAGGGCAAGTGGCATGACACCCTTGGAACTTGAAAAGAAAGTATTGAAGGGCACGACCAACTTGGCATCATTTGCATCACAAATAAATTGTTAGGCATGGCACCCTTGGAACTTCGAAGGGAAGTTCTTGAAGGGAATGACAAACTTGACACCCTCGACATCATTAAAGAAACTAATAAATATAATAAATATATGAAAATCCTACTAATTCATATCAAGTGATATATGATTTTAAAACCAAGGAAATTAAATCAAGAATAAAAATTAGGGTAAGGGAAGAATAGGAAGAAATAAAATATTTCACCCTGAGAACTATACCCCTTTCCATGTTGAAAAAAAATATGAAGTGGATAATGTACATAAGTAACTTAATTAGGAAAAAGTGGGAAAGAGGGACATAGAGATAAGTATAAAGATTAATCATAAAATAGTTTAAAAACTTCATTAAGAGAAGAGGGTGGTGAATTAAAATAAGATTAGTACATTAAAATTGGAGAAATTTAGAGAACCTCCATGTGGCAAGAACCAACATTAGAATATCGATCTAGGAGGAAAATTGAGTTAAATTAGGAGGTAGTTAGGGGACCAAATTTGAGACTTATTAGTTAACTTCAGTAATAAACACAAATTAAGGAATAGGAAAGGGGGGGATCAAGAGAAAACTAGGAGAAGAAATAAGAAGTCTTGTTGGGGTGAGGAAAATACTATTTTAAATTAATATTTAAGTAAATGATTTTTGGAGAGTCTTGGTGAGAGGGTGACACATGGGTGGGTGAATAATAAAATTTTGGATTAATTAAAATAATTATTTATGCATGAAATGTCAAGTGTCACCTATGAAGCCTTCTATAAAAGAAGGGGAAAGCTAAGGGAAAAGGGATTTTTGCTTACCTTATTTTTGGATGGAGAAGATTATGTCGTTGTGAGTGGTTACGAGCTATACTTGAGTTTGGTGAGGTAGAGGATTTTAGAGAGGGGACTCTTGAGCCAAGGAGTGCTCACCTCTATCAACTAGCACATTCCTTCATTGTACAACCCCATTGCAGCTCAGGGGTTCGCATGGAAGGAGAGTACCCAAGGAGTAGGCTTTGAGGTCAATTGGTGGGTCATTACATTTGGATTAAGCACGACAACATTCACGCTTGGAGGTAGACGAAAACAAAGGAGCTCAAGTAGCGACAAGTAAAGTTTGTATCTCCTCTCCAGGTGAATGATACCTGTGTTATTTATAATGTTTTCTTTATATGACTTAAAATGTAAAATAGATGTATGTGTAATGAAGTTAAATTCATGGATGTTAGATATAAGTGAATAATATTTCTGAGTTCTCATCTTTGTACATCTTTCTCTTGTATTGCCTCTTCATTCTTTGGTATTGGCCTTCTAGGTTCCCAGATTAGAATGCTCTTTTACTTCCTAATTTTTTTCTTATATAGGAGCCACTTTAGTGCGTCCTCTTTCTATCAATATCATTGTACCTAAGACAATCCCATTGACCTATTTTTGTGTTCATCCATTGGACATTAATACATTTATTTTAGCTTATCTTATCTACTTAACATTGATATATGGCATAACATTGGTATAATATAAAGATAGAAACATATATGAATATAAAATTAGAGCATATGTAGAAAAATATGATAATGGTATGACGATACAAATAGTAAATGATTTTTTCAAAGACTAGAAACGTGAATAGCTCAAGAACCTGTCAAGAGTGAGAGAAATATTGGGAGAGACTGAATGATGAGGTTGATGATGTCAAGGTCTCCTAAGTTGGATGGCCAAGGACGAGGAGAAAACAGGGCATTATCTTGTTTTTGGAGTCCTTTGGAACCATTGGGGTATGAATATACGATCTTGGGAGGATATACGAGCAATGGAGACTCCTAGTATTCGAGGTTGAAAGAAGGAAACTTTGAATGGATATGTGGCTGCTCCTTTGGAATTGGGGGGTAGTCTGATAAGTGGGAGGTGCTCTACACTTGATCCATCTAGAGGTGATCTCTTTATCACTCTAAGAATGTGTGGCTTGATGTATTTTTTGGCACTTCTAAGTTGGTTTCCATAATATTGGTGGGTCTCCCAGATGGGGAGGCTAAGGAAAACCCTAGGATCTCACCATTCTGTTGTTTGGTACACAATGGAACTCTGCGTGGTGCTTATTGCCTTAATTTGATGGATCAATAGGGAAGTATAAGGTGATTGGTGTGGTCATTATAGGGTGGGGCATGGCATGCAAGAGTTGAGATATGTGGCTAAAGATCTCCTTGATGAAGAGGCTAAGAATATTTGTTCTTAGCATCGTAAGAAAGTAGAGAGGGAACTTTGTGAGTGAGTCAGATTTGATGAGGGCAGGACCCTTAGGAGACCTCACGAGAAGGAGCTAGTAGTGGTATAGGAGAGCGAGAAAGAGGCTCCTAAGGCTGTGTTACCCAACAAAAGTGTGAGGCCCTATAGGAGAATTTTTTCTCCTAGATTTGTCTTCAACCCTTGACAACAACCCTTGACAACTACAAGTGTAGTCGACGTATTGTCCCATTTGATCTCCGCTCCCTGAGCTAGCAGTATGTGTTGAAATGTGTAACTAGGTTCGGTCTTCACAATGACATGTAAATTTGATTTTATGTAATTAATGTAAAGAAGAAAAATAAAATTATTGTAATGCTTGACTCATGGGTTTCATGAGCAAGGAATTTTATTTTTATTTATGGCTCCCATTGTGAGCCTTTAGGTTTTTTCATCAAGTCATAAAAGTATATTAAGTCAATGTCATGTATGGAAGACGGCTCTTGGGAATGTTACATTTTTGTATGAGTCATTAAATGAATAATATGGCCCTCCAAGACCAAGCTATAGAAACTCCTTCAAGTCGACCTTAAATAAAATAATGAATTTGCTCCAAAAGACATGTTGACTCACCCTCAATTCAAGTTGGCTTATTATGGATGCTCCAACCACTATAAATAGGGCAACTCAACCTCATTTCAGCGACAAAATTTTGGTCAAGAATATCTCTGCAATAGGAAGTGCAAGAATCCCCTAGAAATGAGTCTCATAACCAGCGAGAAGAAGGAAGGAAGAGCGAAGGTGTTTTGAATCTGTTTTAGGGCTATTCTTCTGTCACATGTGCGAAGAAGAGAGGGATCATCTACTGCAAGAAAGGTCGAGAAGATTATAATCATCTAAGATAATAGAATTGGAGAAGGACAATTCAAAGGGAAGTTGAATTGCCAAGGAAGCAACCTCGACCTAAAAGTGAAGGGAATCAAGGTTCCAAAGTTGATAATTCACATGTGCTATGGTTTTTGAAGGAAGCTGAGAAGTTTCAGGTTTGAAGTAGAGGAAAAGGATGTTGAAAATGCAGCAAGATGATGGAGCTTAGTGAAATGAAGTCGCCTTCACTAAGTGGGCCCGCAGGCAAATTCTGGCGCAAAATCTATTTTTAGACTATGTCTATTTTTAGACATATGGAGCATGGTCTGAGGATTGCAGTATGAGATTCTTGGAGCATTGGTCATGTTGGTAAAAATAGATGGGACTCTATTTTTTTGGACCTATAGGTCGAAGTCTATTTTTAGACTGCCTCTCCTTAAAATAGGGAAGTCAAATATTATTTACCCTTAATAATATTTGGACTATAAAATTCAGTTTACTCTCTTGGAGCACTTCAGTTCGAGCCTTGGAAGTGGCTCATGCATCTGACAGAGGAATTACACTATTCCCAAGGGTTTGGTGAGCACATGCATGGTTGACTTCAGTTAGGACTTCAGTGGCAGAAGTTTGGTGGAGTTAATGAGACAGCTAGTGGAGTTGTGTTCGGTTTAATTTAGTTGAACTCGTTGAGATTAGTTTAACTAGCTAATCAACTAGTTATGAGTGGAGTGAATTAAATATTATTTAATTCATTAATTAGTAACTCATTATTCAACTCAAGAACACATCAGTTCACTACAGTGCATGATCAGTTCAGTGGAGACCAGTGAAAGAGGTAGATGAAAGTGTGGAGTTAGCTATCAGTGGCGACATCAGTTGTGCATGAGATTTGCACCACACTTGGAGGAATTTCCCATGATGATTTTGCTGTCAAGCCAAGGAGATTCAAACCTTGGATCTCTATTTAGACAGGCTATGATTGCGCAATAGAGGCAAGGCAATTAGTGGTGAGTTTTGAACCAGTAACCTGTTCAAAACTGAGCTAGTTTGTGTGTAACTTCATGAGAAAGTACTGAGTACTTGTGAGGAGTATTGTACTAAGTTTGTTACATTATTTATCCATTATAATATACACAATAGCTGCGGGGTTTTCAGCTATAAGCTTTCCCCATACATACTGTGTTAATGTGTATGATGATTTGATGTGTTATCGCTTGATTTATTTTCCGCATGTGTGATGATCTGAGTGGAAGAGATTATGTGTTGCATATAAATTTGAATTGTATGTGATCAGGATAGTCTCGGTGGATAATTGATTATTATTCAGCAAATTTCTACAAAGGAAGCCGAGATATGAATTATAGCCGAGGTACAAAAGGAAGGCAAGCAGTTGAACCAAGTGTTGACTTGGGCACGAAAGAGAAGCAGTGAAAGGGAACCTGTATCTTGGTCTTGGAGTCGCAAATAGGTCAAGGGTCTTGTTATGAAACGAGCTCTAAAAATGGAATAACAGAGAGATCAATGCGTTAGAAATCAACCACTTCGAGGGGGAAACCTCCAATACATTACATAAATGAACAATTCTTGGATGATACAAATGAAAAAGTATCAAAGTAATATACAACGAAGTATCAAAACCCTAGATTGAAGAAGAAGTCTACACAAAAATGAAGTCTTGGGATCATCATCAAGAAAATGAAGGCCAAAACCCTACATCTACTGAAGGTGAAGAGATTTAAAAATCAAATCAACTAGAAGTCTATTCATTCAAGAGAATCACTTCAAGGACAAAATTCACATCATCATCTTAGAGAAATTCAAAACCCTAGTTTAATCAAAGAAGCATTCTTGAGATCCATATCACCTCAAAGATTTTGAGTTGAAGTAACTTGAAGACTATTCATCCGAAGAAAGCTAGATCGAGGGGCGTTGTTATCATCTTCAAAAAAGGGGTTATAAGGCAATTTCCTCTCATTGAAGCTAGGTTCTTCCCCCTGAAGGACTCCATCAAGAAGTCATCATCAACTAAGTGATCTCCCTCCTTGAGGGGTCAAGGATCATTCTTGAAGAGATCTATCTTCATAAAGGAGAAGGTTTCTATCATCTATATCATCATCAAATTCAAGGAAGCAACAAGTGGAAGAAGCATCTTAACAAGTACATGTCCACATTTGAATCTATAAAAATGCATTTTTGCAAGGAAAGCAACAAATTGGTTGGGGCTTCAAAATACCTTGCATA
The DNA here is from genome assembly GCA_034641835.2 of Pinus albicaulis. Taxonomy (NCBI): domain Eukaryota; kingdom Viridiplantae; phylum Streptophyta; class Pinopsida; order Pinales; family Pinaceae; genus Pinus; species Pinus albicaulis. The sequence continues at coordinate 821,036,125 of CM076581.1, read as the reverse complement.
GAAGAAGAGGACAAATATAAATCTCATTGAAAATGAGTTCATGGATCATGTCAAAGGATCTATCACCAAAACAACAAAATAAGATGCTCAAGAACTTGCAAAGTTTATGAAAGGGGAAGTTAGGGCTTGTAGGATTCTCATAGAATCCATCAAGGATCCCCTCATCCCATATGTATCAAAACTTGAAACTTCAAAAGAAATATGAGACAAACTGGTAGAGTTGTATTCCATAAGCACTGCATGGGAAGTTGTATCACTAAGGCAAGAACTCTACAAGTTAAAGATTTCAAAATAAGAAAGAATAGCCTCATGCTTTATGAGGATATCTGAAATCCGGGATCAACTTCAAGATCTAGGAGAAGTCATGTTTGATAGAGAAATGGCTACAATAGTATTAAATGCACTACTGAAGGAGTGGGGTAACTTTACTTCAAGTATTTATGGGAAGAAAGAAGCTACTCCCTTCCATGAACTATGGTCACTATGCAAGATTGAAGAATCTAGGTTAAAGGCAAAATATGATGTGGGATTAGGTGAGAAAAATCAGGCATACAAAACTTAGAAAGTTTGGTCCTAAACAAAAGAAGAATAACATGGATAAGATTCAATGCTATGGGTGTCAAGAATATGGGTGTTGTAGAAGAGATTTTCCTAAGCTCAAGAAGGACAATAACAAAAGAGGAAGAGAAGAAGCCCATATCACTGAGGAAGTGAAAGCTGAAAAGAAGAAGTCCAAGAAAGATGAAGTAAAAGATCTCTACTGTGATTGATATAGTCTTCCTCACCTAGTTCTTTTCTAGTTTATGTTTTCAAGTTTTCCTGTTGTAAAGTATAACTATCATTAGAAGCATGATAGGATGCATCATGGAAAAATAGAAGCATTAGAAACAAGAGATCGTGACATCATCATAGGAAATCATGAATGATAGCTGAATCAGGTCTATGAAAGGATATAACTCTTGGTAACCTCCTTAGAAGCATAATTAGTACTTATGGGCAAAGAGAAAAAGAAAAATTCATCTGGTACAAAGCTCATTATACATCAATTAAAGAGGAAACCTCTACTAGATGAGGATACTTAAGATCCTCTATTAGAATCTTCATCGAAAGATACACCAATAAAAAGGGAGCAAGTGTTTCATCAAGAATTCCTACTTGGAGGAATTCATAAAAGGATGTTATGATGTCAATAGGCAGGTCAAGAGATTGAAGTTGTTTTAATCATGGAAGCTGTTAAAGGAAGATGACCTAAAGAAAAATGAGGTATGTATGCTTTTATTTTAAAATGAAGAGTCATGTCATATGGTTGTAGGTAACTTGGATGAATGCTCTACCCTGAGAGAATGATAAAATTAAAGGATCTCCTACAGTGAAAGGATGCAGGAAGGCATGGGTCACACATTGATAAGATAAAGTCAACAAAATGCGTCCTTATCTAAAATATGAGGTGGTTGACAATAATTGGAGGGACTATGATCAAAATTTCATAGAAGAAAAATGTGGGAAGGAATAGATTGTGGAATGTGCAACTATGAAGGCAATCAACATCCCATAACTGAAATATTTGACTATGACATCTCGAGGAAAGATATAAACACTTTGATGGAAGTCTGAAAAAGAATGAAACCCTTGAAAATGGATATCTTTTGGAGATGTGTCAATATGTATGCAGGATGATCATGCAAACTGGAAGATGTGATGATGAAAGACCATCACAAAGGTAATTTTTGACTTAATGTTCATTTCCTATTTTTGAATGATATCTGGATGGCCTTATATAGGGTTTTCGAGGAAATATCTATGGATGTCTTCCACTACTGATGACTATGTAGTAGGATGAAATATTCTTAACAAAACATGACACAAAGAAGCCAACATGGCATGAAGGAAGGACAAATATGGATTGATGGATCACTTTCTGATGAAAGAAATAATGGCATGGCTCAATGATGAAAGTGATGGATGGTATGTGCCCTACGAACAATTCCCAATGAATGTAGACTCCATGAAAAAGAATAAACTCATGACATTGAAGGAAGGAGTTCTACAAGTAGCTGGTTGTCCCATGATCTCCACTTGATGAGATGCTAAAAGCAAGTCTCCCTAGTCACGAAGGAGCTTGTCAAGTCCCTATTTAAAAGGGATCTTGGGTATATTCCTTCATGGAATGGATTGGTCCTCCCTGGTTAAAAGGGAGTGACAGTTGTGGTTCTCTATCTCATGTGTCATGCACTAAACCAGGACTAACAACCGTAAGTCTTAGTGAAGGCCATGAGGAGAGAGATAGACACATCATTCTTGTCTTCACCTGGGAAGACAAAATAGAGGATTGGGTAAACATCTGGCATCTGATACTCTTTGAGGATTAGTTAGGGCATCTAAGATAAGAGTAGTCGTAAAGGACCGATATTCTTTGAGGACTGGGAATCCAAGATATGAATAGCTGGTGGAACACACCCTGAGAACCTAGGTGGGGTATATTTTGAGAGACACAATGAAAATGGTGTTTATACAACATTGGTCTTGCCAACATTGTGCTCTGATCTTGTGGAGAGATAGAGTTGTTAGTGAAGGCATTGCTATGTGACAATACTAGTTGATATGATGCTAAACAGATGGGCTACCAATCTGACTCTTCTTATGAGAATTCTTCAGAATGATAATGACCCAAGTACCATTATGAATACCTCCTTAGTTATGAGGGAGTGTTGAAAAGTGTAACTAGGTTCGGTCTCCATAATGACATGTGTAAATATGATTTTATGTAATTGGTGTGAGGAATAAAAATAAAATTATTGTAATGCTTGTCTCATGGGTTTCATGAGCAAGAAATTTTATTTTTAGTTATGGCTCCCATTGTGAGCCTTTAGGTTCTACCATCAAGTCATAAAAGTCTATTAATTAAATGTCATGTATGGAAGACCCCTCTTGGGCATGTTACATTTTTGTACGAGTCATTAAATGAATAAGATAAAACTCCAAGACCAAGCTCAAGAAACTCCTTCAAGTCGACCTTAAATAAAATAATGAATTTGCTTCAAAAGACATGTCAGCTTACCCTCAATTCAAGTTGGCTTATTATGGAGGTTCTAACCACTATAAATAGGGCATCTCGACCTCATCTCAAAGACATAATTTTTGTCAAGAAGATATCTGCAATAGGAAGTGCAAGAATCACCCAAAAAGGAGTCTCATAGCCGAAGAGAAGAAGGAAGGAAGAGAAGGTTTTTTGGGTCTGTTTTAGGGTCGTTCTTCTGTCACGCGTGGAAAGAAGAGAGGGATCATCTACTATAGGAAAGGTCGAGAAGATTACAATCTTCTATGGTAATCAAATTTTAGAAGGACAAGTCAAAGGGAAGTTGAGTTTCCAAGGAAGCAACCTCCACCTAAAAGTAAAGGAAATCAAGGTTCCAAAGTTGATAATTCACACGTGTTAGGGTTTTTGAAGGAAGCCGAGAAGTTTCAGGGCTGAAGTAGAGCAAAAGGAAGCCGAGATTTGAAGTATAGTCGAAGTATTAAAGGAAGACAAGCAGTTGGACCAAGTGTTGACTTGGGCACAAAAGAGAAGCAATGAAAGGGAACTTGTGTCTTGGTCTTGGAGTGGCAAATAGGTCAAGGGTCTTGGTCTTGGTATTCGTCAATTTAAGTCTCTATAAGATGAATAATTTGTTTGGGTTTTCGTCTCAAGTGGGAGATGCTTTGGCCTTGGTTGATTGCCTACATCTTGTGTCTCTTGTCTCCATTTTGTTTATGCTTGGTAGTTGTTTGATGAAGAACACTATAATAATCTAACTAAAGAGAAGATCATAATCTAATGAAGTAAAAAATCATTCACAAAAAATTATCATCTTGAAGAGAAATCACCTAATTGCTATGCCCTATATTTCTCAAGATTATATACCCTCGCCCATTTTTCTAAAGCATATGTTTGAAGGTTGGAAATCCGATCTTAAAGGTATGCTTTTCATTGGGAAATTGGGTGCTTATGCTTGTTTTTCCTTGGGCAATTTGGGCATGGATTATTGGGTGACTTTGAAGAAGGAAGAATTTTGACTGTATTTTTGTTCCCTTGCCTTAAATGGGGTGTTAATCCTCAATCCTAGTCCGTGGGATCTCCCCTATTTTCCTATGGCTATAGGAAAGACACTACTCAGGAAACCCCGATTTTGGTAGCACAGTCTTGTTTTCCCATTTCACATTTTTCACTCCTCTCCACAAATTACAAACCCTTTTTCATCATCTTCCCTCTTTGGGTCCACAAGGCACTGGTACACCCCCTCCCCTTGTCCACATGTTTGGGTTGGGCCTTGAACGATTGGCCCGGAGGTTGATTCAACTAAAAGAAAGTTAAAATCATATCATGGCCAGAAGCAAGAAACAAAATATGGTTGAGGCATTAAAATATTGTGTGGGAAAAATCCAAGCATGAGCTCTACCCTTTTTCATTATGGCCATCACCCTAGTTCCTAGGTTCCCATGAGTTCCCCCACATCATTAAAGAGCCCATTCATGTGCCAATCCTTGGTGGGCGATAAACTGCCCCACCTTAAGGGGGTAATAACTACTTATATCATACACAACATGCTCTCATCTCCTAGAGTCCTGAGTAGTAATACAAAGAAAAATAAAGAAAAGTAAAAAAGGTAAATGAAGAAGGGTGGAAAAACAAAGGCTAGGGTAACTCATGTATCCACAATTGGTCCCTCCTATATCTATACACCTAAATATGTGGACATCCATCATCATCACTTGGATTCTTCTCTTGTAAAAGAACTCACACTTTTTCTTTGGATGCCATTGGAGATTCTTTGATGCATTTTGACATTTGGAGTTGAAATTTTCAATCTTCTTTGGATCTTCTTGATGATTTGTGATGGATATATCATATTGTCATCTTGTAATTGCTTCTTGTTGAATACTTTCTTGGAATAATGTCTAATGTATGGAATTGTTGCAACTAGTTAATGCTCTTGTGCCCTAATTTGTTGAATATTATTTTGGAAATATATTTGGTTGGCAATTTCATATGTTAATCATTGCATGAAAAATAATAAATGTTCCTAATGGATAAGATTTTGTCTTTCTTCCATGAAACTTCATAAATCTTGCGTGGGTAAATGTTGAAGGTTGATAGCTAGGGCATCAATCTTTAACCTCCTTAGGGACGATTTTGGCCAATTCAGAATCATCTAAGACTCCATAGCCAAAAGGAATAGGAACTGGTCCAAGGATTTTGGAGATCAAACTCCTCTTTCTCCATATTTTCTCCTAAATTTCGGCCCCCTAAAGGTAGGGAAAAAATCTAGGGCTTGCAGTGAAATTTTAGGGAGGTGATTTTTTGGGAATCAGAGGGTCCAAAAATCAAGCTCAAGGTCTAGGCTACCTATGCTCGAAGTTTGGTGGGAATCTGCCCGAGTTTCATCAATAAAATATTTTTCCCTAGGTGTTGCCCCAAGAGGGAAAACCTAGGTATTTCTCTCTTACCTTGGGACGTTCTTAGAGGGTTGTGTGAGCATAGTATTCGTTGGAATAAATCATATAAAACCCTTTTTCCTCCCTTGCCTTGACCTAGTGAGCACCTTAGAAGTATTTCTTCTCACAATTATTCATAAAACCTTAGGTCTAGCGTAAGTCTTTCCTAGGCCTCTCAAAGGAAGCAAAGATCCTTTTGGAAGTGTTAAAACATCACAAAGAGTTTCTTTGAGAGGTTCTATCCCATCACTTGGAGTCTTGATCTTAGGAAATACCTTTTATCATTGCATATCCCGAAACCCTAATTCTTCCAACTCCTTATCTCAAGGCCTTTCTTGGAGAGCGTTTTAGCTCTTTGAAGCATTGAGCCATTATTGTGTCTCCTCTTGAATGGGATTTGTGGAACCACATTATACATAATCATAAAACTACTTATCCTAAGTGATTCCCTTCCTACTAGGACTCCTCCCATCGATGAAAGTCTGTAAAGAGCAGGGGAATTTGATTGAGGTGATAGTGGGTCATTGTTCCATTGTTATTGTTAGGTCTATCTCTTTGTCCTATAGGGTTTCCCTTCCTTAGGGCCTGGATAGATTGTGTGGTAATAGGCTGAACGGGGACCAACAACACCAACAGCAAGCACACAATTAGCTAATTTGGAGGATGAGCTGGATATTCCTTCGAGCTCTACCAGAATGATCAGTGGCACTTAGTTTAGTAGAGACAGAGTACATGGAAATGAGTATGGTGAGTTGTGTGGTAGTGTGGGTTCACAAGACGCTTGCAATATTATTTGATCTGTAGATGGGGCTAATGGTGCTTCATTGTGATAAAGGGAAGAAGTTTAAATGGACAACTGATTGTGTTGAAAACTTCGATCAACTGAAGGAATTGTTAACCAATGCACCATTTCTAAAAATAACAGACCCTGAGAAGGATTTTGTGGTATGCACAAATGCTTGCAAAGAGGGACTTGGTGGAGTCTTGATGCATGAATTTAAAATGGTTTGTTATGAATATTGAAATTTAAATTAATATGAGAAAGATTATGTGACTCATGACTTGGTGTTCGCTTCTATCATCCATGCATTGAAGATGCAGAGACACTAACTCATCGGTAGTGTTACATGTCATTTTTTCACCATTAAGAAAATGACTGCATATTTGTATCTCTCACTATCCGATGAACTCTTGCAAGCAATCCCCTACAATGTTGAAAGAAAAACCATTTTGGAAACAAGAATAATCATGGATTAAATTGCTAAAAAATCTATTTTCAAGTAGTGTCGCACTTTTCCTAACAAATGTTTGTGCAAACGCAGTTTTAATGATTGTTTCCTGCGTAATCTGTCACTCTGTTTTCCACTAAAAAGTGCAATAGCCATTTAACGTATTTATAAAATACTTGTTGGGGAATATTATACCAATAAGAAGGACTCACACCCCTACCTGTTTGGGCCTCATCCCATGGTTCAGGGATCTATTCCCTCTCATTATGGAACCCTAATCCCCATCTTTGTGGATTTGATCCTTAGAAAGAGGATCTCTAACCCTCTCCTCTTGTCTCATAAATTCACTACAAACCAAAGGGGAAGGGATTGACTTTTGATGTAAAATTATGTTGTTAATTTGAGGCTAGAAGCTTGTCACTTAAGGGAGGATTGGAGACTATTGGAAGGAGATTTGCCAAAGTCAAGGAAAGGTTTGATATGTCCTTTTCATTCAATTATAATATGGAAGAATATTTCTTTCTCACTATATTGTGCAATGGATCTTATATATTGTGTGCATACTTTCATTGTCCATTGGTTATGATATTAGCTACTAGTCTCCTTGATTACTAGTATAGGTTGTATTTGTGAAAATTCCTAGATTTAAACAATCTAAGGATTTCTACTGCAACCAACTGGATTACTTCTTCTATTATTTAATTTACTTTACACAATTATTTCTGAATCATACATGAAATACTAAAGCAATCACTGAAGAAACCTACACTATAAAACTCATGATTCTGAAACAAGGAAACTAAACAAGGAAATCAATCACACATATGACACCTTTGTTTTGGCCTAAGTCTCTGGAAAAACATAATGTGAGAAAACCAATGCAGCAAATCTGAGGGTTTTATTATTAAGTAGTAGAAATGTCTGAATACATCTCTGAATACCACTAGGGCAATTTAGTTACAGAGAAATACTGGAAGAAGAATTTTTTGAGGATTTACCTCACTCAATCATTGATTTCCCGACTGATCTGGATGCAGAAAAGCCTTCCCTGGGGAGGTACTGCGCAGCCTCTGTGCAGTCCCAATGCTGGTTCTTCCAGCCTCTGCGTCACCCCCTTCCAAGTTCAACGTTCAACCCCAACCAAGTAATTTTTCCTCTTTGGACCCTGAGGAACAACCTCTCGGTGTCACTTTTCAGATCCCGGCCACCGAAACTGATCTACAAGAAAAATTCTAGAAACCCTCCACTACCTATGCGCTGCCTCTGCGTGAGCCCTATGCAGTCACTACATTAGCTCTTCTTCCTTCAGCGCTGGCTTGGTTAGATCACCTATGTCACTGTCTAACTGATGCTCCACTGGCCGAGAAAATTTCTTCCTCTCCAGATGTTATCTCTTCCCCTCATTGCTAAGATCTCTAGCTCGAATTTCTTAGCAAACCCCTCCCCAGAAATTTCGAACTCTAGATCAATTCGGTGTGTCTTTCCAAATGTACCTCAAGTTTTCCTTTATAATCTTCTCGTTGAGACATCAACGATCGATATTAGATCCCCAATCAACGATTAATATTATAACATGATTTGATCTTCGTTTTCTAGATCATTCTTACTCATGTTTTATTAATGCCCTTTAATTATTTAATTTCCCTAAGTTTAAACGTAGGGTCCCCATTAAAATAATTAATTATTTTAATAAAACATTAACTGAGTGGAATTTTCACAAACGGTTTCTAGGTTCTTTGGAATACTAGTGTCTAAGCCTCTCCACAAAATTTGAGACTTAGAGCACTTTACGATGCTACAAAAATCAACACTCCCTCTTAGCGAGGAAAGTACTCTAGCAATTATGCCTATTGAATACTGCTCTGACTCTGAAGCATCCAATGTGCTGCTGCAGTCCATAAACCACTACGCTGCTGCTGCAACTATACTGCTACCCATGACACTTCCATTGCCACTACGGCATCTGTTATGCTGTAAACACTGCCAGTGCTAACACTACATCTGCACTGCAACTTAGCTGCTGAGAGAAACAACTGAACTCACCCAAGACTGAACAAGTGTTTAGTGGATGCACCTCGGTGCTGAAGACTCTGACTACTAATAACTACTACGTTGTCGCTCTACTGCACTGCGCCGCTGCTGATCTGCACTGCGCAACACTGATTTGCAATGCACTGCACTCCTGTGCATTGCGCTGCTGCCGCCTCTGCTCTATGCTACTCCAGAAATAAGTGCTGCTATCTACTGCACTGTCGTCTACATCACTCCTCGGCTCTCACTGAAACACCTCCATCCCGCTACTGCAAATATGGGATCCTATAGCAAGGTAATGATCCATGAGGTGGGATTCTCAAGGGTCCTATCCAATTGAAGTTCAGAGTGAACTACAGTTCAATATCACCCCACTTCTCTCCTCGAGAAGCGTGGGCACTCATGGCAAACTCATCCTCCCTTATTTTCGCATCTGCAGCCTTCGGGTCATGCTTCTCATGTTTGTCCTTCTTCTTCAAAGGAATCTGAGATGCATAGTGGCCCATCTCGCCACATCTAAAGCACTTCACCTTTGAAACATCATGCTTCGGTTTCTGTTGCACCTGTTGTCCCTTCGATGCAAGGGTTACGTTTTCCTCTTCCTCCACGGATTTCGATCCACTTCCACTGTTTCCATTCAGTTTACACTTGACGAGGTCTCTTCTCAGCTCTTCGTCCTGAAAAGCTAACCACAACTACTCCCAACTAGGTAATGTTTCCTGACCCAGTATGCTCTGGACAAACACTTGCCACTCCTCTGTGCCACCGTTAAGGGTCATCCGTACCATGGTTGTAGTTGTAGGTGTAGCACCTGCTGTTGACAACTGATCTTGAATCTCCTGAAACTGCGTGAGGTATGAAGCCACATACTCCCCTTTCCGCATTTAGATCATACGAAGCTTCTGATCTAAGTACAACTTTCGTTTCTCAAAATATCACTCAAATAGGTCATGCAAATCTACCCACATCTCTCTGGCAGTAACCTTGTTAGCCACATGTGAGACGATGTGATCCTTGACACCATCAGGGAGCAACCTCTTTGCCTTAGCCATATTTTCCTTGTAATTCTTTAGCCGATCCGAATCCATAGGAATAGCTACCACGTTCTCCATGAATGCCTTCAGATCATGTTAATCCATATGGAACTGAGCCCGCTCCTTCCAGATCATATAGTTGGAGGAGCCCTCCAACTAATCCTGATCACTAAGTCCGTGAGATGCCATCTAAGTCGAAATCTGTTGAATCTTCTCCCTCTTCCTCTCTACTACGTAGCTCCTAGCGGGCTTACGCACTCCCTGATGGAGTTGTAAGTTCTACTGCTTAGAAACTGAGAAATATTGACTTCCTCAGCTAGGAAATCACTGAGGAATAATTCCCTCAATATGTGCTCTGGACAAACACTTTCCACTCCTCTATGACACCATTAAGGGCCATCTGTACCATGGTTGTAGCTGTAGTTGTAGCACCTAATGCTGAAAAATAATCTCGAATCTCCTGAAACCGCATGAGGTATGAAGCCACACACTCCCCTTTCCGCATCTGGATCATACGAAGCTTCTAATATAAGTACAACTTCCACTGCTCGGAAGATCCCTCAAATAGGTCATGCAAAGCTACCCACATCTCTCTGGCAGTAACCTTGCCAACCACATGTGAGATGATGTGATCCTTAACACCATCAAGGAGCAACCTCTTTGCCTTGGCCATATTTTCCTTGTACTTCTTGATTCGATCCCCATCCATAGGAACAACTACCACGTTCTCCATGAACGCCTTCAGATCATGTTCATCCAGATGGAACTGAGCCCGTTCCTTCTAGATCATATAGTTGGAGATGCCCTCCAACTAATCCTGGTCACAAAGTCCGTGAGATGCCATCTAAGTCTAAATCTGTCGAATCTGCTCCCTCTTCCTCCCTACTGTGCAACTCCTGGAAGGCTTACACACTCCCTGATGGAGTTGTAAGTTCTGTTGCTCCTCTACTACTCAGCAACTGAGAAATGCTGACTTCCTCGGCTAGGAAATCATCAAGGAAGAATTCCCTCAGTATGTGCTCTTGACTCCTCTTGACCCTTTTATGTCCAATAACAACTTTAAAAAATTACGTCCCTCTGTCTTCTACGTGAAGGCTTTGTACTGCTCCCTCTACCACAACAATATCTCGATCTGGAAGCCCTTTCTCTCTGTCGACTCACTCAGAGAGACCACCATGAAAATCTTAGCCCTCTTGGCTAGAACTGCGCAATCCTCCAATGAATTCGTTCTGATGCATTGCAGCAAAAAAATACCTTCACTTCAGAATTCAGATCCGTTCTTCTTGTTTCACATCAATGCTCTGATACCATGTGAAAATTCCTAGATCTAAACAATATAAGGAATCATTTTGCAACCAACTAGATTACTTCTATTATGTAATTTACTTTACACAATTATTTCTGAATCATACATGAAATAGTGAAGCAATCACTGAAGCATCCTACACTATAATACTCTTTATTCTGAAACAAGAAAATTAAACAAGGAAATCAGTCACACATATGACACCTTTATTTTGGACTAAGTCCCCAGAAAAAACTAATGCAGTAAAACTGGTGCAACATATCTGAGGGTTTTATTATTAAGTAGTAGCAATGTCTGAATACATCTTTGAATACCCCTAGGGTAATTCATGTAAAATTTCAGTCCCCCTCTTCGATTATCAGTTTTCCCTTATCACTCCATGCATTTATTGTTAATTTTTTTTATGAAATTAAAAAAAAATTGGAGATTTTACTACTGCTGGAAAATGCAGAAATAGATTCACAGAAAATTATGACAACCACACACAAAAAATGACACAGTATTTTTTGGTCAAGTGACCGTGGAAAAACTCCCTACAACTCTTGGGGAAAACCAATTTGAGAGATCTTATTTATTTCTGAAAATATTTTACAGAGCAAATTAAATACAAAGGAAAATTCCAACATTCACAAAATATAGACTTATCTTGATTTTCGTGCATAAAATCCACCTCGAAAATTGTGCCAACAGCAAAATAGAAAAAAACAATAAATTACACAAATAAATGGTGTACGACCTGCCTTGGTTTTCGTGCCCATAAATCAGTGTACGACCGTACATGATGTATGGAATATACATAAATGTACAAAAAAATATCCTACTCAAAATTCATCCCCAGCTCTGCCTTGATTTTCATCCCTTTGACTGCTGCATTTTTCCCTCGAAATATGTGTCATCCCTCCTTGGAATGTGTGCCAAATAGTTGTTGTATGAATTTATATCTTGGAATGCATGCCAAGGTTTGTTGCTCTCCTTCACTTCCTCCCTGCTTAGAAAATCTCCTTGCTCTCTCTTGATTTCTCTCAAATGCTCATGAAAGAATGACTGTGACCTTTTCTCTTCTTCTCTCCTTTTACCCTAAATGAAGTTTTGGGCAACCCTAAGATCTAATGGCTCAGATTCATTTAGATCAAGGGATGAGAATAAATGTGCATTTAATTCTCACTTTCTATTTTTTAACTCACCCACTTAAATAAAGACCCACTTTTCGTTTTATTTCCATGGTCACTTTTTCACTTTCTAATTCTTCATTGACTTTAGCAAAGTCACTTTTAAATTAGAATGTAACTTTATCACTTATAAAGTCACTTTAATATTACACTTACTTTACCACTTATAAAGTCACTTTTAGGAGAAGTACAATAGAGTGGACACTTTTCCCTAGGGAAAAGATCGAAGCCATGGGGAACCAATTGTCCTCTGGTACCCAAAATTTAACACTCCCTCTTACCGAGGAAAGCGTTCCTCACCCCTCCCATCTTGTCTCTGAAGTAGACATGTTTGCCCAATGGTAAGGATTTGGTGAAGATGTCCACTACCTGCTCATTTGTGGAGATGTACTCAAGCTTGACTACTCCCTTTTGGACATAGTCTCGAATGAAGTGATACTTGATCCCAATATGCTTTGATTTGTCATGAAAAATTGGATTCTCCATGAGTTTTATGCAACTTTGATTATCACAATAAATCACAAAAGGTCTCAATGTCTGACCAAATAGACCAAACAACATCTTGCGAAGCCATATGACCTCATAGCTAGCAAAAATAGTAGCCATATACTCTGCCTCAGCTGAGCTCAATGCAACTATGTGCTTTAGGCATGGTTAGAAAACATGTCTACGTGCTTTACCCTGAGAGATTACACCTCAAACATGAAGGCCAAGATGGGTATATTTCAGTTAAAGGGAAACACACTACTTTGGTGGAAGACATTACTGCCCCAATTGAGGATGGATATCTCATAAGTAACTTGGGAGTTGTTTGAAGAAAAGTTTAGAGAGTGCTACCTATTAGAGGAGTTCCTAGAAATGAAATTGAATGAATTCAATGCATTAAAACAGGGGAGTCGTTCAGTACCGGAGTATGAGGCTCGTTTCATGGTATTATTCCGCTATGCCCCTCACTTAAACACAGAAAGGGTCAAGGTGAACAAATTTTTGTATGTACTAAATGGTAACATTCAGGAGAAGGTTAGGATCTTAATTTCTCGCACTTTGCACGAGGCAGTTTAGCGGGTGATCATTGCAGAGGAGGAAATCATGAACAATGGACCTAGTAAGTCCACAAGTCTCGCAGGATTAGGAGTACCCAATGGAAATAGTATGGAACGTAGAAAATTTCAAAGGGGTCTTGTGCTCATCATCAAAAGTGGTCGATAGGAAATAAAAGAACACCATATAGGCATCCAGCTCAGCAGTTGCACAGGGTACCTCAGAAAACTCGCCAACAACAACAGCTTCATCCTATGCGACAACACCAAGTCACACCACCTCAGCACCGATCCCAGCAGTCTGGCTCTTTCCAACTGAGTTCCAGGCCAGCTCCTAGTTCAGCCGGTAGCATGATCCAAGCTTCTAATAAGGGTTGTTGGACTTGTGGAGGTCCTCACTACGAAAGGGATTGCCCTCAAAAGACGGGTAATACCAACTCAACTTAGAAAGAAAATACTGTAGGGGATCTAGGGAAGGCTCATCGCATCCATGCAGCGGTGAAAAAACAGCAGGTCAAACACCAGTCCACTGTTGGAAACCTCAAGTAATATTAATGGTATGATTTTTTCCATTTTAATAGATCCAAGAGCTACTGATTCTTTTATTTCTTTATATGCATTATGAAGGATTAAACATATACCAATTTCTCAGCATGATTTTAGACATTTAGAAATGGCATGTGGTATGAAAAGAAATGTAGTAAAGATGGTAAAGGAGTGTGAGGTAGACCTGGGTGTATGTAAGATCAAAGTATCCTTTTACTCTACGACCTTAGGAGTCTATGAAATAGTGATAGGTATGGATTGGTTGAAATGCCATGAGGCACTCCTAGACTGCAAAGACAAGGTACTAAATTTCATAGATGATGATGGAAAAAGAAAATAATTGAGGGGGAAGAACCGAGGGGTGTCCATGAGGTTCATATCCTCCATGAAACTAATGAAATGTAAATTAAAGGGATGTCAAATTTTCATAGTATTAGCTCTAAATGATAAGGGTGATTCTAAAAACCTTGATAAAAATCCAATTCTTGTTGAATTCAAGGATGTATTTCCTGAAGAATTACCTAGCCTACCCCCAAAAAGGGAAATTGATTTCACCATTGACTTTAAACCAAGCACTGAGCCTAATTCAAATACACCCTATCATTTGTCAACTCCAGAGCTATAGGAATTGAAAATCTAATTAAAGGAATTGTTGGACTTGGGGTTCATATGACCCAGCATATCTTTGTGGGGAGCTCCTATAATTTTCGTTAAGAAGAAGGATGGGTCTTGGAGACTGTGCATTGACTACCACCATTTGAACGAAGTGACAATAAAAAATCATTATCCTTTACCTAGGATAGATGACTTGTTTGATCAAATTAAGGGGGCATCTGTGTTTTTAAAGATAGATCTGAGGTCAGGATATCATCAATTAAGAATCAAGGAAGAAGATATCCCAAAGACAACCTTTAAGACAATATTTTGGCATTATGAATTTGTAGTTTTACCCTTCGGACTGACAAATGCCCCAGGTGTTTTCATGATTTTGATGAATGGAATATTTCTAGATTACTTAGACAAGTTTTTCCAAGTATTTATCAATGAAATTTTGATCCACTCAAAGACCCCAGAAGAGCATGATGAACACTTGGGGATAGTTATTCAATGTCTTAGAGAAAACCAATTGTATGGAAAGTTGTCAAAGTGTTCCTTTTACCAATCAAAGATTAATTATCTTGGGCACATTATCTCTGGGGATGGTATCACGGTATACCTAACAAAGATCGAGGCGATCATGGAATGGCCATCACCAACCAATGTTCATGAAATATGAAGTTTCATGGGCATGGAAAGTTATTATCGTAGATTTGTTGAAGGGTTTTCGAGGGTAGAAAGCCCCATTACCGAGCTCCAAATAAGGAACAAGAAATTCATTTGTACTAAAAAATATGAAGAGGCATTCCAAAGGTTAAAGGTATTATTAACAACGACACCAATTTTGAAAGTGCCAGATATGGAACAAGAATTTTTGGTTTGCACCAATGCCTCCAAGCAAGGGTTGGGTTGTGTACTAATGCAAGAAGGAAGAGTAATAGCATATGCTCAGGAAAAATTATAACCCATGAATAAAACTATGCAACCCATGATATAGAAATGGCAGCAATTGTTTATGCACTAAAGATTTGGAGACACTACCTTCTAGGAAGGAAGTTTGAACTTAGGACTGACCATTGTGGGCTACAACACATATTCACTCAGGAAAACTTACATGCAAGGCAAAAACAGTGGTCTAAGCTAATCAGTGAATATGATTTTGATATTAATTACATAAAAGGAATGATAAATAGGGTCGAGGATACTTTAAGTAGGAGGCCTCAAATAATTTTAGTGATTCCCTTAAAGAAAAATTTGAGGGAGAAGTTGCTTGATTTCAAATTTAAGGACACATGTTACAAGGAGGTTAGCAAGAGTTTGAGGGAGGACAAAATGATGATCCCAAAATATAAATAATACTCCCTTGATAGTGATGGGATGCTATGATTTCAGGGAAGGATATATGTGCCACCGAATGAAGAGATACGCCACTTGATCTTGAATTAATCACATCATGCAATATACATGGCACATCCTGGTATTAAGAAGACGAGTGCATACCTGAAACCACTCTTCTTTTAGAAAGGAAGGAAGAAGGAAATTGTAAACTTTGTAGCAAGATGCTTAGAGTGTCAGCAAGTAAAAGCAGGACATAGACATCCAACAGGGTAATTGCAACCCCATGAGATACCAGAATCTAAATGGGAAGTTGTATCAATGGACTTCACTGTGGGACTACCAACGACCTCAAGACAACATGATTCCATATTTGTAGTGGTGAACACATTGACCAAGAGCGCCCATTTTATACCAGTTAAGACTACATATAAGGCACTAGAGATAGTGAGAGTTTTTATTGATGATATTGTGAGATTACATGGAGTTCTTAGGAATATCATATCAGATAGGGGAGCAATGTTTACAGGAAGGTTTTGGACTAGTTTCCAAGAAGCGTTGGGAACCCAATTGAAATTCAACACTGCATACCACCCTGAGATAGAAGGTCAGACAAAGGGGACTAATCAAATCCTCAAAGACATGCTACGGATGTATGTGATGGACCAACAAAAGAGATGGGAGGAGTTTTTACCACTGGTGGAATTTTTTTACAATAACAATTATCAAAGTTCCATCAAGATGGCACCATTTGAGTTCTTGTATGGAAGATCGTGCAAAACACCTCTCAGTTGGGACCGACTGGAGGTCGAGTATTAATAGGACTAGAGTGGTGAAAGAGATGGAAGAAAAAATGACTATGATTAAGGGGAGGCTAAAAGAAGCACAAGATCGACAAAAGAGTTATGTTGACACTCATCGAATAGACCAAAGTTATGAAGTAGGAGATAGGGTGTTCCTGAGAGTAAGGCCCCAAAAGAGCTCTATAAGATTTGGAAAGGGAGAAAATTTGTCTCCACGGTTTGTGGGACCTTTTGAAATCATAGAAAGAAAAGGGTTGGTAGAATATAGACCTGCATTACCTCCATCACTAACACGTATTCATGATGTGTTTCATGTTTCTGTTTTGCGTCATTATATTTTAGATCCTTCACATGTTATTGACTTAGGTCACTTGTAGGTTTCGGACGAGGGCACGGTGATGGCCGAACCAGTTTGCATACTGGACCAACGAACTTTGTAGTTTAGACGGTGATTATTGGACCAGGTTAAGGTCCTGTGGGACAATTATAGTCCTAGTTCAACCATTTGGGAGGACGCCGAGGAGATGCGTCACCATTTTCCTTATCTATTCCAAGGACTTCGAGATGAAGTCTATTATTAAGAGGGGGTGTATGTAGTGCCCTACTCTAGTTGACTAATTGTGATATGAATTTTAACAATATTTAGCCCTAAGGCTCGCACTTTATTCTTTGCGGACCTCGGGTTGAGGATCTGGACACATGACTCTATTATTAGTGGATTTGATGGTTATGTATGTTCTTTATTGATACTATGATGATGATACCATTAATGGTTATGTACGCACTCTATTGATATGATTGTAGCATTAATGCATATGTACATTCTCTATTCATATCATGATGATGATAGATTTGATGGATAGGTATGTTTTCTATTGATGTTACGATGATGATGGCTCTAATGGATATGTTAGTTTCCCATTGATGTTATGATTATGATAACCATGATTGGTGTGTCCCCTATGTTAGCTACTTACATTAGTTCTGATTCAAAATGAACAACGATGTGAATGACTAGGTCATGTTGATGTTGCTATTATAATAATTACTAACACTGAGAAACTTTGTTACTGATGATTATTGAGTATGACATGAAACCACCTGTGGCACTCGCATATGATGAGTTTATGACATCTGGTTTGATAGAAATTAATATTTTTCCTTTGAAATTCTAAGTCTAGTTTGAAAATTTCTATATATATATATATATATATATATATACTTTGATGATATGTCAGTGGTTGCAGGAACATGTTAGTTTCTTGGCCGAATGACTCACATATGGGTGATGGGGTTATACAATTGGATGGAAAAAAATGGGAGGGGTGGGACAATGTCCCTGATCTCACCCACTAGCACTCCCACCTGACTTACGTTGGAAAGGTCGAAACACCTTCGCCTTGAAGATCACGATGTTGTGGGGGCAGGTCCCAAATTCGGGTCGCTCATAAGGATTTTCTGGGGGGAAGGTGACATACGAGATGATAGAGGTCTCTTTCGTTGCGCCTATACTTCCCCTCGTAGCCACTCGATGCTTGAAGGGCAAGTGCCGTGGCACCCTTGGAACTTAAAGAGAAATTCTTGAAGGGCACGACCTACTTGGCACCCTTGACATCACAAATAAATTGTTAGGCATGGCACCCTTGGAACTTCAAAGGGAATTTATTGAAGGGCATGACCAACTTGACACCCTCGACATCATTAAATAAACTAATAAATATAATCAATATATGAAAATCCTACTAATTCATATCAAGTGATATATGATGTTAAAGCCAAGGAAATTAAATAAAGAATAAAACTTAGGGTAAGTGAAGAATAGGAAGAAATAAAAGATTTCACCCTGAGAACTATACCCCTTTCCATGCTGAAAAAAAATATTAAGTAGATAATGTACATAAGTAACTTAATTAGGAAGAAGTTGGAAAGAGGGACATAGAGCTAAGTATAAAGATTAATCATAAAATAGTTTAAAAAAAACTTCATTAAGAGAAGAGGGCGGTGAATTTAAGATTAATAAATTAAAATTGGAGAAATTTAGAGAACCTCCATGTGGCAAGAGCCAACATAATAATATCCATCTAAGAGGAAAATTGAGTTAAATTAGGAGGTAGTTAGGGGACCAAATCTGAGACTTATCAGTTGACTTTAGTAATAAACACAAATTAAGGAGTAGGAAAGGGGGGGATCAAGAGACAACTAGGAGAAGAAATATGAAATATTGTTGGGGTGAGGAAAATACTATTTTAAATTAATATTTAAGTAAATGATTTTTGGAGAGTCTTGGTGAGAGGGTGACACATGGATGGGTGAATAATCAAATTTTGGATTAATAAAAATAATTATTAATTCATGAAATGCCAAGTTTCACCTATGAAGCCTTCTATAAAAGAAGGGGAAATCTAAGGAAAAGGGACTTTTGCTTATCCTATTGTTGGATGGAGGAGATTATGTCGTTGTGAGTGGTTACGAGCTATAGTTGAGTTTTGTGAGGTAGAGGATTTTAGAGAGGGGACTCTTGAGCCAAGGAGTGCTCACCTCTATCAGTTAGCACATTCCTTCGTTGTACAACCCCATTACAGCTCGAGGGTCCGCAGGGAAGGAGAGTACCCAAGGAGTAGGGTCATTACATTTGGATTAAGCATGGCAATGTTCATGCTTGGAGGTAGATGACAACAAAGGAGCTCAAGTAGTGGCAAGTCAAGTTTGAACCTCGTCTTCGGGTGAACGGTACCTGTGTTATTTATAATGTTTTTTTTATATGACTTAATTGTGCATATAATTAATATGTAAAATAGATGTATGTGTGATGAAGTTAAATTCATGGATGTTTGATATAAGTGAATAATATTTATGAGTTCTCAATGATTTATATAATTATTATTGTAGTCCTAGTTTGTTATGCATTAAAAAATAATAATAATAATAATGGTTAGTCCTTACACATTAGCTCAAATCCAATTTTTCTATCATAGAGAGATCTATAGTCCAAAACATATCTCAATCATTAAGTCAAAGTTCTAAGTCATTATCAAGCATCATGTCAAAACTCCAAACACTAATATATATTATTCGAATCATGTCAAACTATTGTAGCATAAACTTTAATCCTAATGACACATCTATATGCATGTCTCAGTCATCTGCAAACACAAGTTCAATCTTCATATTCATATAATAGTAAATTTTGAAACTTTCCTTTTCATAGCTATTTTTTTTTCCTGCTTCATGTCTGTACATTCCTGTGAGTGGTTGGGAGATTACAGTCACACTCTTCAAGATTTTACGTGAGCAATTGTGGCTTCCCAACTGCCAAACCCTTTAGCTCGCTTCCATGCAGCTGGGAGGCTGTAGTTGCACATGTATGCTTTCTTCCGTGTGACTGAGGCTCAGAGTAAGGGAAAACTCTCTCTCCTCATATCAGAACTTTGTTGCAAATCATCAATATCAAATATGTAACTCTCCATTCCCAAAAGTCATATTTCAATAGTAAAGAATGTATAATGCAAATGAAAATAGGAGAATGGATATTATGGAGAGGTTCTTCCTCTGAATGGGAATCCACTTCAGTCATCTTCATTATTGCCATCAACTTGTCTATCATGCATCATCATATATGTTAGATCATAAAGTCAAACATATATCCATGATCATCATAACATGCTAACATCAACTACTTCATAATCACATTGTGACATCAATATTTTGTCAAGGGTTAGATTCATATGATAAGGGAAACTAATAGGTATGACATCATACTTCAAATTTCATGAACACAATATCACTTAAATAACTTAATTCGCTAAATCAAGTCATCCAAATTTATCATAGGGCATAATTACTAGCTTACCAAGGTCAACAAGAAAATTATGAATATTAAACTCATCGGTATACTTCTATCGTCATGGTTACCATGCTTATCGTTATCAATAGAACCAAGTCAAGTCATTCAATTTTACCATTTGATAATCATATTGTTATGCTTCTATTATCAAGTCGGGTCATTCAACAAAACTTTAGCAAAACAAAAAGAGTATCAATCCTTTTTCCACACTTTCATCACAAGCATTATCAATAGTATCATGTATAAGAATCAATGAGCCAACCTTCTATGTGAAATCCATCATGTCTTATAATGAAAGATGCATGCCAAGTATCAAGTATACCAACATATCAAAGATCAATATTAAGTATCTTTATAGAATCAATGGGTTCATCATGTATAAAAGGTAAGATACTTGTTTACTACTAAGTGGATCATTTAATCGTAGGTACCATGAATCCAAATAATTTTCATATGCATGAGGCATAGGCATTCTCATCATACCTTAGGGCTTACCTTGTCATTGAAACATGTTGGGTGTTGAGCCTGATTATCTTCCTAATTCATAGGTCTTTATTGCAGCTAGAAGTATACCCTAGGAATATTGCACACCTATTGGGTGTGTGTTATATTATTTCCACGACTAGTCGCACGCGTGGGGGGGTCACAAGGGGGCATTAGTTTCTCTTGTTTGTTTCGTCGAGCGCAACAGGGGGGTCACAAGGGGGGTTAGAATCCCCCCTGTCGGGGGGTTTGTATGAGTGTGGTATCCCCCCTACACGGGGTCTAAGGCAACACCCTTAGAAATTTTTTTTGGAACCTATAATAGGTTGGTGGACCTACCTATGGTTTTGTGCATGGGTTTTACACATGGTTTAGGCACGATGTTTTTCTGCCCATGGTATTTTGTAGATTTGTTCAAGGGAATTATGGTTATGTTCTAAAATAGGGTTAATGGATTGGGGTTTATGAATGCTTTGGCATGTATATATATGTATTGTAACATTGAAAGGAATATAATGAAAAATCAATCTGGTAGTCCCGATTTTGGGATCTAGGGGAAAATCTTTGTGTATATATATTTTTTATTTTCTCACTATTTTTAATTTTTTGTTTTAGGAATTCGTTTTGTAGGTCATTTTTGTACATGGTTAAAACCTACAACACCCCCCCAAGCGAGGGGGGCTTGTCCCCCCTACGAGGATTCTGGGGCAGTGCCCCTGAAGCTGAAAATAGATGAATTCTAACAAAACATAACTTTGAAACAATATACCATCCATACCTTGTAGTATTCAAATATCTGTGCACCTTCTTATTTTACATAGGAAAATTGTAGCACTTTGTCATCTTTTCATTCGGTGCTTATTTACCTTTTCCAACTCTAGTCCTTCTCTTCATGCACTAGCCATGATCCTCAAGAAGGATCCACTTATCACAGCTCATCAAGTGGTTAGAATCATTCAAATACTCAAATATATATGCAGAAAGCATAAGTAATAATCAAAACAATAATCAGATCTATAAGTCTAAATAAAAGTAAATACATAGAGAAACATCATAAATCAAAAAGTACTTATCTTCAATGAGAGGTGATCATCTCCCTCTTGAACCAGACTTCAAGAGCCATCACTATCCATTGTATATATAACAATGTTTCCTTCACTATTTCAACCAACTCTATTAGCAACCAGGCCTAATAGAGACTATCCCATCTATGGCTTCATCAAATCTATCCCAAGTGCTTGAGCATCTTCACATTGACCATGCTAGGTTTCATATCTCAAATATTTTCTATAAACCAAGGTTTCTCTCAAACACTAACCTCATAATATCCATCAAACCCTAATACACAAATTGCATAAGGTTTTCAAACCCTAGAATTCTTTTAGGTCTCCTATATTTTCTCTTGCTTCCATCAAAGGTGTCTCCATGGGGGTGATCTCCATGAATTTTCTTCAGTCCATCTCTGATTCCATGTTAATTTTCCTTAGGGCTATATTGTTCTTTACTTTGAGAATTGCATTTCTTCATTAACACATTACATTCACCCCATAACATCATAGCATTATTCAGATTTACATCATTATTCAGCAACATATGCAATTATGCAGAAAGAACAAATATCATCACCATCAATGCAACGAAATAAAAAGGAACAACATAAGAAAAACATTCACACGTAGAGACACTATGATTGGTTAGAGACTAGGGAAAACCCACTATGGGGGAAACCCTTTCAAATTCTTATTATTATAGATCGTCATCAAATGATTCAAAAAAAGAGAGTAAAATGATCCATATCTTCATCTATGCAATTATCCAACTAAATAACTACAAAATCCATGAAATGAATCCAACAATGCTTATACCGAAAACTCTAATTCTGAAGACTATAATGAATTGTCACTGCCTGCGGTCTCTGTAGTCAACTGCAAAACACTGCGGTCACTAAGATAAATATTCAGAAGACTCATATTTCATCTTTTAGTTCTCAGCCTCATGGAGGAGGAATCATATGAGCAACTATAGCATCCCACACACTCCCTTAAGCCATGTGAGCGAGAGACCAGTAACAGATCTGAACTAAGGCGAGCATGCGACCGTGTCTGTGAAAAACCTAACTCTTAGTCACATACATAGCGAGTTTTATGTGCAACTAGAAGGCTTCAGTCACATGCATGAGCCTCTGTGGGAGCGACTATGGTAAAAATTCTTCTGTGTTGTGCCTGCGACTATGGCCCAAAACCCTAGATATGAAATGCGAGCTTCAGACCCTGCAATTTCACCTCAGAGGGAACCTATTCTTCCATGGATGAGCCTCAGACCTATGCGAGCCAAAAACCAAGATAGAAGAGTGTCTCATGATTATGGCCAAATGAGGTAGAGGTCACTTATATTTATATCCTTCCAAGAGGGTCCACTTTGCTTTAGGGTCGACCTTGTCAAATATGCACATGTGGGTTTTTACTCATAAATTCACTTTCCATTAACCGATTTGAGTGATATTTAGGTCGATTTTGGTCCTCTCGAAAAGAGGAATTAAATGAAATCATTATCTCCATTAAGTGAGATGACCAAAGTGTAATTTGACCACAGTTTCATACTTTTAACACAATTTGTGTTGCAGAGGCTAAAGAACATGAGATATCCAAAACCCAGAAAAGGTTTCGGGAGAAAACACCTAGAGACCACTCAGTTAAGTAATTGATCAATACTTAAATATTTCCTAAGTTTAACTTAGGAAATTTAATTATTAAATAGTAATTAATTGAGAAAGATCGAGAAAGTTCTAGAGATAGGCACAAATTGATTCTAAGATTATCTTAGTCATTGATAATGATTTAATCATGGTCGTTGTTGATTCAACGAGATATTATAGGAGCAGGTCAATGGGTAGAGCAGAATACACGTTGAAGAGACAGGGAAAGTGAGTTCCTTAGCAGATCGAGCTATCTATTTGTAGTGATTCAATAAGAGAGAGTTTGAGCCAAAGTTCAATGATTGAGGGAGAAACAATAAGAGGATTCTGAAGCATTTCGAGTGGAAGTTTTCCAAAGTGTGAGGAGGAAAAATCCAGTCCACAAAGAAACTACAAGGGTTATGTAGGCCTCCAAGAGGCGAAATTCAAAATATCCAAGCAGGGGATCGATTCAACAACTATGTGACAGGAAATTCTTCCAGATGGCCAGTGAATTCATCTCAATGGTAGAGACATTCATTCAAAGGCAGTTTGAGGCTATTCTAGAGAGTGTGAGTTATAGCCAAAAAAAAGGCCACGCAGAGGTATTTGCAGGAGGAAATTGAAGCGGAAAATCTAGGATGGATTACTTATGGATAAGGGAAAATTCCCCTTAAATAATTTTCCAGTAATTATATCAGGAGAGGATATCCATTTTGGCATCCATATTATTGTACTCAGATTTTGTTTAATAATAAAATAAACCCTCGTTTACGGCACCGATTTTCCCTTTGGGGTTTTTCATGGAAATTAGTCCAAAATATTGGTCTCATTTTTATTGTGTGTGTGCTTCTATTTTCTCGATTCAAACATTTTCATTTAGCTTCCACATTATTTATTTGTGAAGAATTGTAATGTGATTTATTCGATATTAATCAAAAAATTAATAAATTGTTAATCAATTAGAAGAGTGAAGTTCAATTGTTTCATTTTAAGGAAATTTCACATGGTATCAAAGAATTGAAGGTCAAATTAGAATCTCAGTAACCAGGGAAGTAATTGTGTGTCTTTTTAGAGGGAGATCTGAAGCAACAAATTCTAGATTTGTGCAGTCCACCAAGAATTGTGAATTGCAGAGGTAGAGGGTTCGATTTCCAGATTCGGGTTGGAGGAAAATTCGATCAGCCAGAAGAAATTTTTATAGATAGTGTGGTTTTCAGAAATAAATTCCCAAAGTAGATCAGACAGTTCGTTGAGCATATTTGGGCACAGTTGATTTTGAAACATATTTCGCAGTAGCATAACAACGTCGGGAGGAAGAGAAAATTCTTCGTCAAAGATAGATGAGATGACCTCCAGATTGGATGATTTTGCATTAGTAACATATATACCTCTAGATGGAGGAGGGGCATGATACTTAAGAGTTGCAAGATTGCTAAGGATTCATATGAGAAGAAACTATCTGATCCAGTTGTTGTGGATTCCTCATGTGGATTAGTACCTTAGCTATAGGGGCCCACAATGTTTAGTAGCAGATGGATCATGATGTTTAGCAGATGCAATCAAATATTAAGGGAAATTTGCAGAACTAGTGAAGTAATATACTAGAGTGGTGCAGAGACAGTTGTGTTCAGACAATTACTGAGTAGACAAAGTAGAATAGTGTAGTAAGAGACTCAGGTAAATAGTTGAAAAATCTAATTGTAGGGACAATAGATCAGGTTCTCATTTGCAGTAGTTGCAACAACATGATATTAGTTGCAGTGCAGGAAGTGTTGGAAGAAGTGCAGGATGGAAAAGTGCACATATTAACAACAACGCAGGTCAAGAGTGGTTCATTTACAGAGTCAATAGATTAATCGGATTTTGCGCAGTGGTTGATGGACAGTGATAGCTAGTTGTATAATCATTGTTAGACATCAGCAATGTGAGGTGGTATAGGCTATATATTAAATATTGTTCATCAGGATGGTGAGTGTGATAGTATGGAGAAGACTGGAGAGAACACCTTCCTCGCTAAGAGGGAGTGTTAGTTTTTGGTAGCATCGAATAAGTGTTCTAGTCTCAATTTATGTTGGAGAGGCTAAAGAACAGGAGATCTCCAAAAATCCAAAAAGTTTTAATGGAAAACACCTAGATGCCACTTAATTAGGTTAATTGATCAATACTTAAATATTTCCTAAGTCCAACTCAGGAAAATTGATTAATTAACAATAATTAATTAAGAAATATTTGAAAAGCTCTAAAGACTCCCACGGATTGAGTCTAAGATGATCTTATTTGTTGATAACGATTTAATCATGGTCGTTGATGATCCAATAAGATATTATAAGAGCGAGTCGATGGGTAGAGGAGAAGACACATTGAAGAGACAGGAAGAATGAGTTCCTTGGAAGATCAAGCTATCCAATTGTAGTGATTTAGCAAGAGATATTTCAAGCCATAGATCAATGATTGAGAGAGAAAAAACAACAAGATTCTGAAATATTTCTGGTGGCATTTTGCAGGAGTGTGAGGAGGAAACATCCAGTTCAAAAAGAGACTAAGCAAGGGCTGCATAGGCCTCCAAGAGGAGCAATTTGAACTAGCCAAGAAGGGGATTGATTCAGCAACTAAGTGCTAGGAAATAATTTTGGATTGCTAGCGAATTCATCTTAGTGGTAGAGATATTCAGTCAAAGGTAGTTCAAGGCTATTTCAGAGAGTGCGAGATATAGCCTGTGTAGAGGCTATGTAGAGGTATTTCTGGGAGGAAGTTCGAGTGGCCAATTGAGGCCAGATTGCTTGTGGATAAGGGAAAATTTCCCTTAAATATTTTTCCAATGATTCTCTTAGGAGAGGATAACCAGTTTGGCATCCAAATTATTGTACTCATATTTTGTTGCTACATAATAATAAAATAATCTCTCATCTACTGCATCGGTTATCCCTTCGAGTTTTTTCTGGGGAAGCTAGTCCAAAATATTGTTGTCATTTTTATTGTGTGTGCTTCTATTTTCTTAGTTCCAACATTTTTATTTAGCTTCCACAGAATTTATTTCTGAAGAATATCACTGTGATTTATTCAGTATTAATAAAAAAATTAATAGACATCTAATCAGTTAGAATATTAAATTCCAATTGTTTCAATTTAAGGAAATATCACATGGTATTAGAGCATTGAAGATCAAATCAGAAGATCAGTAATCATGGAAGCAAATTTTTTCAGTTTCAGAGGGAGATCTGAAGCACCAGCTTCTAGATTTGCACAGGCCACCGAGAAGTGTGAATTGTAGAGGTAGAGGGTTTGATTTCCATGTCTAGGTTGGAGGAAAATTTGATCAGCCTCAGACGCAGAGTTTGTAGTTAGTGTGGTTTTCGCAAAGAAGTTCCCATAATAGATCATATAGTTCGTTGAGCAGATTTGAGAGCAATATATTTTGCAGCAAATTTCGTTGTAACATAACAACGTTGGGAGGAAGAGAAAAAAAATTGGTGGAGATAGATGAGTTGACCTCCATATTGGAGGAATTTTCATTAGAATTCAATATACCTCCAGATGGAGGAGGGGCATGATGCTTTAGACTTGCAATATTAGGCAAGATTCATATGAGAAGCTACAATCTGATATGGTTGTTGCATATTCGTCATGTGGATCAGTACCTTAGCTACAAGGGCCTACATTATTAAGTAGTAGATGGATCATGATGTTCAGAAGGTGCAACCAGATCTTGAGGGAAAGTTTCATAATTAGTGCAGTCAGATACTAGAGGGGTGCAGAGACAGTTGGGTGTAGATAGTTACTCAATAGAAAAAGCATAATAGTGTACTCAGAGACTCATATAGACAATTGTAGAAGCTAGTTGCAGGGAAAATAGATCAGGTTCTTAGTTGCAGTAGTTGCAATAGCTTGAGATCAGTTGTAGTGTAGGAAGTGTTGGTAGTAGTGCAGATGTAAACATCATCACAGGTGCAAAGTGTTTCAACTACAAATTTAGCATATGAATCAGAGTATGCATAGTGGTTGATGGACAATGAGAGCCAGTTGTATCACAATTTTCAAACATCAACAACATGAGATGGTCTAGGCTACATATTACAGATTATTCATGAGCATGGTGAGCATGATAGTGTGGAGAAGAATGGAGAGAAACCTTCCTCGCTAAGAGGGAGTGTTAGTTTTTGGTAGCATTAGACACATGTTCTAGTCTCAATTTGTGTTGGAGAGGCTAAAGAACACGAGATCTTCAAAACCAAGAAAATGTTTCGGGAGAAAACACCTAGAGATCACTCAATTAAGTTAATTTATCAATAATTAAGAATTTACTAAGTCTAAATTAGGAAAATTGATTAACTAATAGTAATTAATTGAGAAATATAGAGAAAGCTCTAGAGACTCACATGAATTGAGTTAAAGGTGATTTTAGCAGTTGATAACAATTTAATCATGGTCATTGGTGATCCAAAGAGAGATTATAAGATCATGTTAATGGATAGAGGAGAATACACATCGAAGAGAAAGGGAGAGCAAGTTCCTTGGAAGTGTTAGTGTCCAATAGTCTTAGTGATCATATTTACTCTTTTCAATGTTGTTAGATGTCTTTGGTCAAATTTTTATATTGTCAAATAAAATTTGGCATCTCTTGATTGTCGAAATGGTCAAGGCATTGTCTAGGTCATTTCTACTCCCTCCACTTGTTCAAGGTCACCATCATCCATCATGGTCATGTCAATTTTCCCCTATCCTAGGTCATCAAACGAGTCAGTGGGTCATCATCTAGGTCATGGTCTAGGATTCACATTTGATGGTCATCACCATATCAATCATCAAAAGCAAACAAGGGAGTTGTAGAAATTATACAATATGCATGTATATCTTGGATTCACCTGATCTAACAATATGCTAAAGTTAAATATTGAATCTCTTCTACAAGTATTTTGCGGAATTAAAAGTCAACACAATTTCCAATCACATGAACATGAAGAAGAATCAAAAGCACAACACCATATATTCCCGGGGAAATCTTACTGATCAAAACCCCTCTATCATATATTGTATATTACACAAGGAATCATGAAACAATTACATACAAAGCTCTTCTCACAAGAGCCCTCAGTACATCAACTAATTATCTCACACTGTCATACAAAAATTGGCAAATTCCTTAGCCAATTTACTACCTCCAGACAGCTTTCCTTTCTCATGCAATTCCTAAAAAATGCAATCCTTAATCACAATAATTTCAGCCTTCCTCAACTACGGTAAGTATCATGGGCATCCTGTGGTGTTTTAACTACACCTGAGTAGCCTGCTAATATCACAACTGATAGTTATCTTCCCTTTCACCCAGAACTCAATTGGGTCTCCACTGGATCTGACATGCATGTAGTTAATAATAGTAAAAACATCAGTTGCATGTGAGATCACTACATGTGAATTAATTAATATTTAATTCACTTGATCTCTCACTAGTGTATCTGCAGTTACAACTAGCACAACTGGATTTAACTCACTTAACGGAGTTAAACTAATTTACAACTTGCATTAACTCATGCACCATTGCACTTCCAACTCTGTTACAACTAGAATCACTCAGTTACAACTAAAATCAACCTGCACATCCCACCAACCAACCTCTTAACTCGAAATTCACTTAGCTAACTGATTTGCCACTTCAGTTAACTATTTTCAAGTTCTCATTGAAAATAGATTATAGTTTAATGTCCATCTAATATTAAGGGATAATAAAAATAGACATGCATCTATAAATAGACATGCAATCTATAAATAGAACTTGCACATACATCTATAAATATACCTCATCTATAAACAAAATTTTCTCATGCATCTATAAATAAACATCCACCTAAAAATAGCCTGTGTGGGCCCCACCTAGTGTACGTGCTTAATTTTCACTAGGATCAAGGATGTTGTTTCCAGATGCCAATTTCATTGTTTCTTGTTGCAAACTTCAACACTCCCTCTCAACAAGAAAGGAATGTCTTTGCATGCGGCATGCAACTCCATGCATGCGCCCTGCAACCTTTGCATGCAACATTTCCGAAACTGAATATCCTCCAAACAACTAAATCAGTATAATGCATCTATCATGAAAGTCTTCTGACTTCTGCTTAGCTACTGCACATGTCTTCAAGAACCACTGTGCTGCTGACACCTGCATCCATGGACTCTGCACTTGCTGCCAACTTTGATTTGCGCTCCAGTATCCAAAACTGTCAACTTGATTTCATGTCCTCACGACATCTAACTGCATCAATCCAATTGATCTTGCTTCTGCTACTCTGTGGGCTCCTCGTAGCCAGGTTTGATTCATTATATTCACACCATCTCAGTGAACCTTGCCCAGAAATTTCTTATTGGGATTATCCATGCATGTCGCCCCACCTCTCACCTGGTGGTATAGCTGCATGCACTCCCTCTCCCCATCTGGCACAAAATTTCTCTTCATGAGTGGTTGCTCCCACTCCATGATCCTCATATTGTGGCTGCTCCACATCCTAAGGTTCACCCTCACCTGCATGAAAATCCAGATCCCTCTCAAGGGTCCAAAGCATGGCTTTCTCACACTTCCCAAAGGTAGGAAGCTCTATAGAAATTACATCTACATCAAATCTATAGAGATTCTTCTACATCTCCAGTTGTGGCTACTCCACAACCTTCCGAGACTGCTTCTCAGGCTGCAGGTTGAGAGGCTCCTTCTCAACCACCAAGTCACTAACCTCTGTTTTTTCCTCAAATCTTTGCATGCATCTTGTACCTTAGTGCATGTAGGTTCTTGGCTCGCGCACATTGTAATTGTCCCTTCGTCACAAAATTTTCTAACAAAAGAGCTGATTTTAAATTGACGATATCTCCTCATCTGAGCTCTGATTTGACCGATTTTTTTTTTTTGAATTTGGGTATTTTTTCACAAGGAATCCAATATGCTATTTTTTTCTGAAAATTTTGCATCAAAATTTTCAGATATTCTCTGCAAACTTGCGCACCCAAATAATTATTGCTCTCATACCATGTAGAAAATTTATAACACAGCT
The DNA here is from genome assembly GCA_034641835.2 of Pinus albicaulis. NCBI lineage: Eukaryota > Viridiplantae > Streptophyta > Pinopsida > Pinales > Pinaceae > Pinus > Pinus albicaulis. The sequence continues at coordinate 821,005,528 of CM076581.1, read as the reverse complement.
CTGATACCATGTAGAAATTATACAATATGCATGTATATCTTGGATTCACCCGATCTAACAATATGCTAAAGTTAAATATTGAATCGCTTGTATAAATATTTTGCGGAATTAAAAAACAACACAATTGCCAATCACATGAACATGAAGAAGAATCAAAACCACAAAACCAGATATTCCTGGGGAAAGCTTACTGCTCAAAACCCCTCTATCATATATTGTATATTCCGCAAGGAATCATGAAACAATTACATACAAAACTCTTCTCACAAGAGCCCTCAGTACATCAGCTAATTGTCTCACACTGTCATATAAAAATTGGCAAATTCCTTAGCCAATTTACAGCCTCCACACATTCTACCTTGCTCACACAGTGCCTAATGAATGCAGTCCTTAATCACAAATAATTTAAGCCTTCCTCAACTGCACTGAGTATCATGGGCATCCTGTGGTGTTTTAACTACACCTGAGTAGCCTGCTAATATCACAACTGATAGTTATCTTCCCTTTCACCTAGAACTCAATTGGGTGTCCACTGGATCTGACATGCATGCAATTAATAATAGTAAAAACATCAGTTTCATATGAGATCACTACATGTGAATTAATTAATATTTAATTCACTTGATCTCTCACTAGTGTATCTGCAGTTACAACTAGCACAATTGACTTTAACTCACTTAACTGAGTTAAACTAATTTACAACTTGCATTAACTCATGCACCATTACACTTCCAACTCTGTTACAACTAGAATCACTCAGTTATAACTAAAGTCAACCTGCATGTCCCACCAACCAATCTCCTAACTCGAAATTCACTTAGCTAACTAATTTGCCACTTCAGTTAACTATTTTCAAGTTCTCATTGAGAATAGATTATAGTTTAATGTCCGTCTAATATTAAGGGATAATAAAAATAGACATGCATCTATAAATAGAAATGCAATCTATAAATAGAACTTGCACATACATCTATAAATAGAATTTTCTTATGCATCTATAAATAGACATCCACCTAAAAATAGCCTGTGTGGGCCCCACCTAGTGTAGGTGCTTAATTTTCACTAGGATCAAGGATGTTGTGTTCGAATGCCAATTTCATTGTTTCTTGTTGTAAACTTCAACATGAGTCATGTCATCATCATCCAAAACTAATAAGTTGTCATGAGAGTTAGCACTAAGGGGATAAAGTGTTTTAAATAGAATCATAGTTACATCTATGTCACATTTGAGATGTAACCTCCCTATTGAAAGAATATGTTGCCATTAAAAATCTCATCATAAAGTCATTTGGTCAAAAGTACATGATGTCACTCCACTATCAAACCAAAATCAAGTGTTCAAGTTATAAAGGAACATCAAAGCATTTCAAAACTTCATTATATATTTCCAAGAGCTCAAGTTTTCCTCTTTACTTCTTTGAAGACTTTCCATAACCATTAGAACTGTGAATTTCACCATCACTGCCATATTTCATCAGTTTGTTGTGTTTCTAGACTGTCTTGCTATGCTTTTAGATTGGAGTCCAAAGGGAGAAAGAAAGGGTCTTGTCATCATCTCGGTGTTTCAGAGAATATGTAAACAAGTAACTGGAGCCTTCATAAACAATTGATGTGGTCAATTTCCTTGGAAAAGTAATTAAAATCCTTGCCTAGGGTTTCGTTGTGCTTTTGTTGTGTTTTTGCATTTTCATGGGCTTTGCTTCACTTGACAGGAAATTCCTCTTGTTTTTTAGCATTCAAATCCATAATTACCCTCATCAGTAACTTCCCACCATTCCCCACACTCAAACTCACTCATTTTATCATTTACCCTCACAACCCTAGCTAGTTGTTGCGCTTCTGGCCTAGGGTTGCGTTTTCCTTTTTTTACCCCTCTTTCCTCACTCAAATTGAGAAATTCCACTTCCATTTCCTTCCTAAAACCTATCCCTACCTACCATGATTTTTTCATATTTTTTCATACCCCCCATCCCCTCCATTCCCGTCACTCAAGTTGTTGTGTTTTTAGCCCTGTTTTTCAAATCAAATGCTTTGCCTCCCCTTTACAACCCCTTTCCCGTGAGCAACACTTCCTCATACCTTTGTTTGAATTCCATGTCAATTAAAAGGGTAATTCTATATCTCCTGCACCATGGAAAAATCAGAGACCAAAAAGGAGGAGGTAATTGGCATGATTTTTAGGGTTTTGAGGTCATTTTTTGCACATAGGGACAGTTTTTCTTCAAAATAATTTTCTAACCTGCTAATGTTAGTATTTTCATCCTACCATTAGTGATCACAATCCTCTTTTCATATCATTTTAGGAGTCCCACTTAGAAAATTTTATTCATTCCACTAGGTCATGCAAAAATTTATTCACCGATGGTAGCCCTAAGTAACAAAAAATCACTTTTTTCTAAATTTCCATTACTTGTTGCTCAATTTCATACCTTGCTTAATGTACATCATCCATCAAGCTAATTTCATCATGAAAAACCACTCTTTTAAAGTGTTATTAGGTCTTTATGTTTTTTTCAAGGTTTCATTAGGTTTCTAGGGTTTTTTCCAGGGTCCAATAAACACACCATTTCCAATGCATAAAGCTAGAAAAGTAAGAAAGTGAACAAAATAACATCTCTTTACCATGTAAAGATGATTTTAAAAGATTTAATTATGATTCCAAAGTTGTGATTTTCATCCCAAAATGTAATTTTTATTCCAAAAAGATGTAACTTTTATTTTTATTTTGTAATTTTATGTCATTTAATATGTAATAAGTACAAGGTTCCCAAGCTGTCAACTCAGAGTTCCATGTGCCAACAAAGCAAATATCAAAGTGAAAAGAGTTCCTAGTCCATCAAAATGATCAATTGTCAAAGGACAGAAGTCAAAGTGAAAGGTATAGTTTCAAAGGTTTAAAGTGAAAGCAAGAAGGAAAAGTGGGCCCCAAAGCTCAAAACAACCAATCTATTAAGCATAAAGCCCATCTAAAGATCAAAAGAAACTCATTTTCTCTCTATGCCATGAATCCATCACTCAAACAACTTTAAAAAAAAATTTGAATTTGAAAGGTGAAAGGTCGAATTTCTGGGAAGCGTTGCTCACCTGGAATAAGATGTTGATCACCTGACACTAGCGCTGCGCATAGAGCAAAGGCGTTGCGCACCTGGTAGATAGGCGCTCCGCACTTGCCCAATTTTGTCTGCAAGATCCAAAACCTTGTGCAAGTGCTTCAAACCTTCAACACAGGGTTTCTCCACCTCCTAGCAAGTAAGTAAGACATAATTACACCCTCCTTGCATTTCTTAAGTGAAAATTTCATGGTGTCAATATTTTCATGAGAAATATTCAATTTTTCAAGATAGAAACCCTAGTTTCACTTCTTAATCCCAAATTTGATCCCTGAAGACACTTACCCTTCCCACGTCACAGTAAATCATATCCCTACCTCTATATCATTAAATTTGTATCCCAAAACCCTTTATCCCCTAAACCCTAAGACCTATGTATTTCAAATTCCTATGCTCCCAAATCGCCATACCTGTAATAAAATTCCTATTCCCAAATCCCACAACATTTCTACTCCCTATCACCTCCCTCAATTTAATAATCCCTTCCCCCATATCCCTAATTTTATCCATCCCATTCCCCACTCCCTAAACCTATATTTCACTCCCAATTCATATCCCTGGAGTTTCTAGCCAAGACATTAGGGAAGAAGAAAACATAGAATTTAGTGAGGAAGAAGAAAGGGAAGAGAGGAGGCCACATAAAGGAGGGAAGATCCTCAGACTTGAACCTAAAAATGCCATAGAACTCATGGCCTCTCCCATGACCATGACATGTTTCAAGTATGTAGGATGCTTTGACTTTTGTGAAAAAAATACAAAAGGTCCAACATCACCCTATTTTGAGCAGGATTTTCATCTCTAATCTTCATGACAACCAAGTAACCCTTGCTGGTGTCACTTTCACAGTATCCAAAACCATCATAGCAGATGCCACTGGAATTCCAAATGTTGGTGAAAGGTGGTACAAAGAAAAAGACTTGGAGAATCATTACTATGAGCCATATATCAAGCCAAGGTACAAAAATGAAGGGGAAATGTTCTTTCCTTTCTCTTACCTCCTGGATAGGTATGCCCCCATGATGAAAATCATCATGAGGTACTTTTCTTGTGAAGGAAGGTTCTCTAGACTCTACACCTACCATTTCAAGTTATTAATTCACTTCACAAGGGTAAAAATTCTAAACATGTCTTATTTTATCTTTAGGAACATTGAAAAAATGGCATACATTGTTCAAAAGAGAGATTATGACCACCAGATAAAAATTCTTTTTCACCACTCTCATCAAAATCATTGTCCTCCATCACCTTGATCAATTGAACATCTAACGAGACACTTTCATAGCTAATGACATATTTTCTGCTCCACCAAATTAACATGCTCAAGTTGTGCCTCCACTATCTCATCCTTCCACATCCATCCCTCCATCTCAGCCGACAGTACCTACTTCTTCATCAGCTCAAACTACTTCACCCATTTCACCACCATCATCACCATTTCACACTCATATTCGGTCATCTAGCAGATCTTAGATCAGTGAGCTTCAAAATACCAAAGTGGTTGAGATAAAGACATTGTAAAAAACATATCAGATAGGTCATAGGCAAGTGTTTTCTCCACAGATTGTGGAAGGGGCCTTGCCTTCTTCGTCGACAAAGTAGGTAGACAAAGGAAAGCAAAATATGGAAAAGGCAGATATTCAGGAAGACTCAAGAGATTAGGCACGAGGAGGAAATATTCATGAGACAGAAATGGAGTTTGACCTTGTTGACTTGGATCAGCAAGATGATTCTGAGATCACTAACATAGTCACCAAGGAAAAAGAAGCCAAGATTAGAGAGCTACAAACTAATCTTTATAGATCTAACATTGTCATTACTTTTCTTGAGTAGGAGAAACAACAGCTAAAGACCAAACACTTCATTGATGAAGTGAAATTCATCAAAGCTGAAAGAGAGGTAGAAAAAGCTAAAGTATTTCTTGAAGCGACACTAGAAAAATATGGTGTGTTATATGAACCAGAAGAACAAGTGCCAAAAATTAGGCCAAGAACTAGAGGTTTGAAGAGAGCCCTAGAACTAGAAAGGAAAAAATAAAGAGAACTAGCAGATGAGGTCACTCTTAATGAGAAATTTGCAGATGTAATCAATAAGAACTGGGAGCAATGGCTTGACAGAGCTAGCCAACATATTTAGAATCTCCTGGAGAAAGAAAACAAGGACAATGATATTCAGAGAAGGATGGAAAAGCACTATGCTAAGAGAAATAAAATTGCAAGGTCAAAACTTAAACAAGCCAATGCAAAGATTGAAACCTTGACCATGCAAGAAGAGAAAATAAGGCTTGATATCCTTGTTGAAGCCTCACTCCATGCCTAACCCTCATCATCAACCACCATTCAACACATTTTGGCAAGTTTTGATACATTTTGCAAATTTTTGAATTTTTTGTGCATTCCTGGACAGTCATGTGACAGTTTGACTGTCAGGTGCACAATTCCCTATGCGATCCACACCTGTTTGAGGCATATTTGGTCAAAATGAGACCACCATTGGAATCATAATAGAGAAAAAATTCAAGAAAACCACTTTACTAGCCTTGTTTGTTCAAACTGGCAGGTGAAAAAGTCAAAAAACCTTCAAAAAATCACAGTTTTGCCTCCTTTTTCACCTTGGCGTTGCGCACCTAAGAAGTATTGGGAGAATCAGATTTTGGGAGTTAAAATCAATTCAACTCTGAAAACCAAGAATAGATTTGGAAATCAATCTGGATAAGCTTTCCAATGAGTTATCATGATCTCAGATTGGACACTTGCAACACATCCAAAACTCAGTTGCAAGTGGCGTTGCACACCTGACATTGGCGTTGCGCACCTAACACTGGCACTGTGCACGTGACCAATGTCTGATTTTTCTGAATTATCTCTGCAATTTTGATTTTCACCTTGAGAAATCATGTTTTTACTTATGTAATTGATGGAAGTAAATGTAATTATGGTGTTTTTACACTTACCTAGGGTAAATACATTAGGTGAAAAGTTTTGATGACATGTAATGAATCAGTTTGCAAAAAGTGAGGGATGAGTTAGTTTGACCTCCCTGCACTCTAGATATTCAGCTTAATTTTTGGTGGAACTTATCCTCCTCTCATGGATTCGACCCCTGAGGTTGGGAGAGGTTGTTTGAGGTCTATATCATGTACTTTTTGACTCATTTCACAGGTTGGATGTTGATGCATTGATCAGAGACTCTAGTGTAATATATTTGGAAGGAAATTAATGAAAACGTTGCAGCTATTTCTTTGGGATACCTGTGGTATGAGAATTTAGCATTGTTCTTATTATGTCTCATTATGTATGAATTGTTTGTTTCATGATCCATTTCATTTCTATGACATGTTGGTTTTTAAGTTGATAAACATAATACATCTCTCATGCTCTATTTTTGGAAAACCTTCATAGTTTGTCCATATTCTTCAGTTTAGAAAGAATTCATGCTTATCCTTGCTCTCTCTAGCTCCTCACATGTCCGATCCATCCCACTCAAGAAACCCTAAAGTGTTAGGTTTTCTACCTACCTTGCCCCATTGAATCTCTGCAACCCTAATCTTATTTTCCCTGACATAGCCTCTTTGACCTAATTCACCCATCCAGCAACCCAATTCAACCAAAAAAAAACCCCTGTACTTATACCTAGCCTAAAACCCTAATTTACCCAGCCCTATTGGCTATGATTTTGCGGAGATAGCCCTCTCCGGTTTGGTATGGCTAGCTACCAAGCCAAAAGATTGGTCTGTGGTTACCTCTATTGGGATTTCTTCTTCAGCTTTAGAAATCTGGCGGAGTGATAACATGACCAAACGGAGATGAATTGTACAAAATTAAAAGATTTTTTTGTCAATAATAGACCAAATAACAAAAACCTCCTTCATTTTCTACACAAGTTACATAGATTGGGAGATATTCAACATTCTTGGAGGTTTATTTCACAAAATCAAATTCTCCAATTTAATTACTTGATTTAGTCATTATTTTGTGGCATGGATTCCAAGAATATGGGAATGAATTTCACAAACTTGAGAGATTTTTTATTCAAAAAAACCTTATCTACAAAAACCTCTCCCCATTTTGTAAAATTTTTTATGGTTAAAGAGATATCACTCCATCTTTGACCCCTATTTTTACAAAAAATGCAGAAAAAACATACGATAGAAATGCAAGTAGTTGTTGCACTTTTTCTCAAGTATAAATTCATGATTTCAAGCATGTAGAGATATATTATGGCATAATTATGTCATAAAATTACATGGGGACACTTGTAGATTCCTAAATTTTCATAAAATGATCAAACAGTGCCTATTTTTCACCTTTCTGCCACTTTTTTCAGGGCACTTGTTGCGTTTTTGGACATTTTTACTTCAAGTAAAATTTTTAGGGGTTTGGAGTTGGTGTTTGCAGTGCTTGATGAATCCATTATGTAGTATACATATTCATATTTCCAACCATATCTTTTTCGGTAAAAAAAACATCCGAGAAGGCCTCCAAATCATCTTCCAAAAACTTACTACGCTTTTTCTAGACTTGTTGCGTTTCTGGGAAAATTTGTTGCGTTTCTGGGTTTGAAGGTTTTTAATTACACATGGAGGTCAAAGGTAAACTTGGTTGATGTAACAACTGGCTCATGGGTTGTTTGATGATTAATAGGCTTATTAATGGTAATCTTTGTAAAGAATCTTATGATTAATTCCTAGAGATAAAAACTCAATTAGTTAGCTAAAAAAGGGGAAAGTTGTTTCTAATTTCCCTAGGATTAGGCAATGATTCATTAGGCTCATTAATTGGTTGCTATGGATCAGGATTCGACCCTAGAGGTATATTCTTGTTTGTTTTCTATATGTACTTAGAATCAATTCATTGAGAGGGTTGGATACTTCAAGTTCACACATTTTAGAACTAGTGTACTTGACTCTTTGCAAAAATAATATACAGGCAATTGCAAATATTTTTATGGGATTCATGTGTTGTGGTTGGTAACACTTGTTTTCCTCAGTATTTATTATGCATTTTATTACCATATGATTCTAGCATCCATCTTCATTTCTTCTTGTGTTAATCTCATAATTTTTTAAACAGAATACATTGTCTAAATTCTCTGTTTTGTTTGAGATTGTCACCTGAGTGTTTTCATCCTCTGAACAAGTGAATTCATGTATGTATTCCCACTTAATTTCTTTATCTATTTCCTCTTCACCATACTACAATGAAAAATTTATTTTGTGTCACTGATTACACCTACCTTGCCTCATTCTATGTCTACAATTGATCATTTCGAATACTTGGCATAGTTACTAAACCCGATGTTTCTTATCCAAAAAACCCTAATCAAAACCCTATTGAGATGATAACTAGCCTAAAACCATAATACTCTCCAGTAATTTCCATTGGCTATGAGGTTGATTTTGAGAGAGCCCTCTCTGATTTGGTAGGGTTAGATACCAAGTCGAAAGTTGGTTTGTGGTTACCTCTTTGGTTTCCCTTCTCAACCTTGGGAAACTAAGGAGCCATAAAATTTATGGCACCATTGTCAAGGAGAAAAAGGTAACATTTTCCCTGGGTGTGAACAACAAGGATCAGATTTGATTTGTTGATGATGGACAGTGATCAGACACAGGAACGTTGAAACCATTCACTTGGCGACTCCAAATCCAGTTTCGAAATAAAATTCAAAGAATCCACTGGAGGATGAACCTTACCAATAGAAACATGAAAAGAAAGTATAGGAAGATGAGGTATTCAACTTGGAATTTCATCCAAGACATCATGTTATTTGTCATAAATTATTTATTCTCTTATCCTGAGAATTTAAAGAAGGTTTTCCAATGTATATTGTATTTGAGAAAAGATCACAAACCTGCATTTGATTCCTTTGATTTGAAAATTGTGAATTAAAATTCTCCTTACATTTTTTTATCTTGGTCAAGATCCTTCTTCTGAAACTTATGTTGATCACATTCAACTTGATGAGTCTCAAGATATCAAGACTAATATTACAGCTTTTGTACATACTCCTATACCTTGTAAAATTCCAGATAGATACAAGCCACTCATCTTACCTCCTATACTCCATGATTTCCCTGAAAATTATCACAAATATCTTCCCAGGTTTGATGGAGAATATGGTAACATCACTGCTGAAAAACACATTCAAAGTTTTGAAAAATTTCTTGACCTTTTTGAGGTTGAAGAAGATGATATCAGTGTAAGGATTTTTGCTCTATCTTTGCTCTATCTTTATGAATCTCAAGGTGATCAAGACAAATCCTTTTATGATTTTAGAAGAATATAATCATTTGAAAAGATATATAGGAGAAACAGTGCAACACTTTTCAGCTAGTTTTAATAAAGTTTACCATTCAATGCTTGTTGATATAAAACCACCTCCCGGTTTAGCTCTCTTACACTAGTTGGATGCCTTTGATCCATAAATGGTGTTTCAATTGAGAGAAAGGAACACTACAACACTCGAAGAAATGAAAGACAATGCAATAGTTGTGGAAGATAATATGCTGGTCAAAATCTCAAAGTTGAAGGTAGAAGAGAGGGAGAACATAGGGAAGGAGCACCTAACATCTTTAGAAGAGAAACTTGAAATTTTGGTAAGCACAATGGAAGAAATTATGAAAAATATCATCATGAGAGATGAAATTGTTGTTCAAAAACACCATGTCCCACTTATTGCAGAAGAAGAAAAGGTTACTGGTCCTAATCATTTTGCTACGAATCCTTGTTACCATATATCAAAAAACGATTGTTTTATGTATTCACTCCAAGCCATGTACAAAGATGAGACATAAAATAAACTTGTGGAGAAACAATTTGTTGATTCAATGTGCATGCTTGATGACATTACTTATATGAATTATTGACCCAAGTATGGTCAGTATGATGATGATTATGTTGTCGAAATAGAGGCTGATTCTTCAAGGTAATCAACGACATGTTTTTGGGAGGAGGAAGTTCAATTACAACAACTCAAATATAGCACTCAGCCTATGCATATCAATCATGAAAGTAATGAAGAAAATGCAAAAATTTTCAAAGTAAGTGAAAGGTCTTCACCCTTGTGTTTCGCTTCATTTCAATTTTCGAGAGAAAACTTTCCCAAGATTAGAAATCAATAGTCTTTCAATTTTGATATTGAGCATGAAGAAGACAATGAAATTCTTGATCGGGACTCCTTACCCTTGTGTTTCTTCTCATTTGAAAAAATAAGAGAAAACTATAAGCAAGCAGATAAGCGAGTTATCAACAGTATAAATGGGAAACCTTCTCATGAATCAGTAGAGTATGTCACTTGTGATATGGAAGCTTATTTCACTCTAGAATTGCAACCACTGAGTTACATTGGGTTTCAAACCATAGATGAAATCTTAGAACCTGAAACATATTATGAATTGATGAAGGATAATTATGTACCATTAAGTTTTGATTCATTTCAATTTAAAAAAAAAATTGATAATATATATGAAGAAAATAAGGGCAAGCCTATAGAAAATCATGTGGTCTCATTGGAACCGTTGTATTACACGTTGCATTAGTCTTATCAGGTTCTCTATGATCCAATAGTTGATGTTTTGAATGATATATGTAGTCAAAGTCCTTCTCCAGCTATATAGCTATGAGCTTAAAAATAGAGATGATAAAAATTTGATCAAGAAGCCGACTTCATTATCTTGTTCAGCAGGAGTCTCATTACTAAGCTCATCCAAAAATTTGTAGTCATATCAGGACAATTACAAGTTAGAATTGCACCAGAGTAAGGATGAAAATGAAGGTTTATATTCATGGTATAAAGACCACCTAGAGCGGAATTAAAATTTGTTGTATGAGCTAAACCTCAGTGCACAATCATTTGAAGATCCATTTGCACCATTTTTAGAGTCAACAAGGGGACCCAAATTTTTCAATCCTACCAAATTTGGATTTGTTTGCAAGTTTTTATTGGAGTTGTTATCATGCAAAATTTATATTTTTCCCATAAACAAGCATATGCAAAGAAATCAAGTAGTGGATAAAATGATTGCATGGTAGCATTGGTTGTTCCATTTTACTTGATCAGATGATTTATGGATCAGTTAGAGTAGGTAAGGTGTGATGAATAAGCTCAACATTTTGAGCATATTTTTCATTGTCAGTTTCTAACAGAGTTTTCAATTGACGGTGTACAGTTTAGCTTTCAGTTTGATTTGAGTCATTTTGAGGATTGTAGTTGCAGTGACTCCATTGTCTAATGAACAAGGCAACCTGGTCTATGGTGTTACTGAAACCTCCTAAAGGATTTTCCATCTCCATTGGAGCCAATTTTAGTGTCCAATAGTCTCAGTGACCAAATTTACTCTTTTCAGTGTTGTTAGATGTCTTTGGTCAAATTTTTATATTGTCAAATAAAATTTGGCATCTCTTGATTGTCAAAATGGTCAAGTCATTGTCTAGGTCATTGCTACTGCCTCCACTTGTTCAAGGTCACCATCATCCATCATGGTCATGTCATTTTACCCCTGTCCTAGATCATAAAAAGAGTCAGTGGGTCATCATCTAGGTCATGGTCTAGGATTCACATTTGATGGTCATCATCATAGCAGTCAGCAAAATCAAATAAGGGAGTCATGTCATCATCATCCAAAACTAGTAAATTGTCATGAGAGTTATCACTTAGGGGGTAAAGTGTTTTAAAGATAATAATAGGTACATCTATGTCAAATTGGATATGTAATCTCCCTATTGAAAAAATATGTTTCCATTACAAATCTCATCATAAAGACGTTTGGTCAAAAGTACATGATGTCACTCCACTATCACACCAAAGTCAATTGTTCAAGTTATAAAGGAACATAAAATCATTTCAAAACTTTATTATATATTTCCAATATCTCAAGAGTTCCTCTTTACTTCTTTAAAGATTTTCCACAGCCATTAGAACTGTGAATTTCACAATCGCTGCCATATTTCATCAGTTTGTTGCGTTTCTGGAGGGTCTTTCTACGCTTTCATATTGGAGGCCAAAGGGAGAAAGAAAGGGTCCTGTCATCATCTCAGTGTTTCAAAGCATCTATAAACAAGTAAGTGGAGCCTTCAAAAGCCCTTGATGCGGTCAATTTCCTCATAAAAGTGATTAAAATCCTTGCATAGGGTTTCATTGCGCTTTTGCAGCGTTTTTGAATTTTCATGGGATTTGCTTCACTTGACAGGAAATTCCTCTTGTTTCTTAGCATTCACATCCCTAATTACCCTCAACAAGCACTTCCCACCATTCCCCACACTCAAAATCACTCATTTTATCATTTACCCTCACAACCCTAGCTAGTTGTTGTGTTTTTAGCCTAGGGATGTGTTTTCCATTCTTTACCCCTCTTTCCTCACTCAAATTGATAAATTCCACTTCCATTGCCTTCCTAACACCTATCCCTACCTCCCATATTTTTTTTCAGATTTTTTCATACCCCCTGTTGTGGCTCATTTGCATTTAATTTTGAAATGTTTCTCAAAACACCAAAAAAAACATATATGTTAGACAATGTAAAATTATTTGTATACTGAAAAACGATTTTTTATTTATATGTTGATGTATTAACATTATGTGTGGATATGTGAAGGCGGCTCGAGTCATGCTTATTCGCGTGCAGAAAAGTTCAATAGTCAGGCCAATGGATGTGTTCAGAACATTATGTGCCAGTGTGGAGTCGGGTGTCCCCACCTCCACTCACAATTGTAGATAAACATAAACTTAAGGATCATATAAAGACAGCCAAGCACAAATATGAGACACTAAGATTTAGGTCCAATGACCAGGACAAAACCCCTCAGGGGTAAAAACCCAAATGATTTTTCTTCTATTAGATTTCTTCAATTGCTCAGCGGAGTAAAGAGAGAAAGAGAATGAGAATGAATAAAGTCACCAATGTCTTATCAACTTGTAGTTGAAGTGCTCTTGCTCTTTGCTTGAAGATCTCCTCTTGATTAGATCTTGTCCTTCACACTTGCTCCAACTCTTCCCTTGCTCTTGCTCTTCACTTGTTCTCACACTTTTCTTGCACACACTCAACACTTGCTCTCCTTCTTCACAATGAACATGCTACACTAAACTCTCACTTGCTCTTGCTTAAAAAGATGAGAAAGGAGAGGAGTTACAAAATGAATTCATGCCTTGGGCCAACAATAGGAGAATCGAATTCCATGAGGGAGGAGTTACTTGAGAAGAAGTGTAACTCATCCTAAGAATAGAGAGAGAGGTACACTTGTCTTGAGGAGTTACAATTCGAATTAGGGATAGAAAAAATTACACTTTGACATGAGAGAATATTTAGTGAGAGTTACAAATTGAATTGAGTGAGGAAGTTACAAGTGCATTTAATGAGGAGTTACACTTTTTCCATACATCAAATTAGTGAGGGAGATTTACATTCTCTTAAGTGTGGAGTTACTATTTTATTCCAAGAGAGAAGTTTGATTTTACTAGTAAGAGATTCTCAATTTAATTGACTTATTCCATGTCATATTAGAATTGTCATAAATGAAATTTTCTTATAGGTGGTTCAAACAAAACTGAAAGTTATGATTTCTTCTAGGAGAAATTCATCCATGAGCTGCCAAATTTTAACACATACTAACTCCTAGAACTTGTTTAGCATAGCACTAATCAAGCCTTAGTTTTCTTCTTTAAGGACTACGCCCCTTAGCTTCGCTAGGAGTTAGCCTAGACGATGGAGTAGGGAATAGGAAGACATCCCCTGCTGAAGAATGTAACTAATGTTAGTCTTCATAATTGTATTTGAGTCATAATGAAATGTATTTGTCAAAATAAAAGAAAAATAAATTTTATTATTTAAAAATTTGACTTATTAAAGCATGGATTTCATGCTTGGGTCAATTGTTTTTAGGTCAATGCCTCCATTGAAGACTTCTAGGTTTTATGTCAAGTGTCCTTGTCCATGTCATATTGTAAATGGCCCTTCTTGGGAATTATTTGTCAAAGAAGAAAATTATTTTATTGTATAATAGGTCAATTAGGTCTCCTCCATCTTGGAAGGCTCACTTGGTGGAGAAGGAAGGTTTGTTGGTCTAAGGTATTGGCTTATATAATTTTTGAATCTACTGAAGGAAGAGTTCTGACTGGGTTTTCCCCTATATAGGGGTTTTAGCCCTGGTTGAGTGCCTACATCTGGTGTCCATTGATCTTCGTGTTTTGCTTTTGGTAATTGCTTGGTGAAACAAAGATAAAGAAAGAAAATAAAGAAGTTAATAAGAACACTAAAATTTCACAAGTAATTATCAACATAAGAAAATATTTTTGCCTTTCCGAGTTTCTAACATGGTATCAAAGCTAAAGTAAAGAAGGAAGAAAAAGATAGCCAGAAGATCTATCTGTGAAAGTTTCAAAATAAAAACCCTACTGCACTATCTTGATCTACATTGCCTCCTTGTTTGGTTAATTAACAAGTTATTAATCTGAAGTATTCAAAAAAAAATTAAAGCAAATACAAACTGCAGCCTACACATCAATAGATCATTTACTGAACAACACGCAGATGTGACAAAATTACACAGATTTACCGAACAACACCCTGGCTGGGTGTTTCCGGCCCCTGCGTTGCCCTTGTTGGGCCTGCGTCACCCGGACTGGGCTTACACAGCCTCTGCGCAGTATTCTGCGTGGTCTTGGCTGGACTGTGTCCCTCTGGCTAGCCTCTGCGTTGTTTGGTACAAGCTGCCTCTTTGCTATTGTATTCTTGGCCTTGGATCAAATCATTCCTTGCCGATCATTGCCCCTCAATGCACTGCAAATTCACTTCGAATTTCTCAGCAAACCCCACCCCAGAAATCCGACTTAGCTTCAGTGCTCTGCAATGTGTGTGTATGTTCTCCAACTAACCCCAAGCCTTTCCTTTATACTTTTCTCGTTGGGAAACCAACGGTCATGATCTAATCTCTTATCCACGACTGAGATTAAAAGAAAGCTTGATCCACGTAACTTAGAACATTTCATCACCTGTGTAATTTAATTCACTTTAATTTTTCAATTTCCCTAAGTTAGACTTAGGGTCCCCATTAAAAAATTTAATTATTTGAATAACTATTACACTGGATGAATTTCTCCAAACGCTTTCTGGGTCTTGGAGATCTCGTGTGTCTTAGGCCCTCCACAAAGTTTCGGAGCTATAGCACACCCGATGCTACCCCAAAATCTCAACACTCCCTCTTATTGAGGAGTGTGCTCCAGCAATACTTCCACACTGAAGCATCACCTGATCTCGACATCGATCTTCACACTGCTGATGCTTGGCCTGTTGCCCTCCATCCACTGCATTGTTTCTCGCTGTACTGTTTCCCATGTCACTACCACTAACACTGATACATCCGTACTGCCATTCCCTCTCAAATCGCTGCATCATCCTGCCCATAGCACTGCCACTGCTAACTGCTGCACTGCAACTCAATTGCTGAGAAGTAAGCAACTGAAATACTATAACCCAAACACATACAGACAAGTCAGTTGGGCTACAACTCATCATTGAAGCTCCCTCTGCTGCTGAGCTACGTTGTATGTTGCACTGGACTGCGTAAGCACTGCCTCTACGTTGTTGAAATCCCATTAGCCTTTGCGCTGCTGCTGCTGTCTCTCCTCTGCACAGCTCCAGACTTCAGCGTTCTAGCTCTGCCTCTGCTTCACTGTGATCTTCTGCACCCACTACTCCAGTCATCCTGCCACTGCTCCGTAGCACACGTATGTGATCCAAGGGTCTGGGCACCTCAAGGATCCTACCGCCATCTATAGCTTCTCTACAAATCAATATCACCCCACTTCCTTGGTTCATGAGCACTCATCGCTACATCATCGTCACTGCCATCGTCCCCTTTCGTTGTTGTTGCCTTGGAATCAGAATATTCTTTGGCCTTCCTCTTAGGACAAGAGCTAACGAAGTGTCCAAGTTCGCCACATTTAAAGCACCAGACCTTTGAAAGGTCCTTCTTCTTCTTCCCTTGCTACCCATGTCCCTTAGATGCAAGGATTGCATCCTCCTCCTCTTTCTTTACTTTGACTCCACTGTCGATGCTTTGCTTCTTGGTTATTCTCTTGATTTCCTCCTGACAGAGGATTGCCCACATATCCACCCCGGATGGTAACGCTGCTCTACCCAAGATTCTTTGGAAAAACATTTCCCATTCATTGGTGACTACATTCAGGGCAGTCATCACCATGAGCCCTTTATCCGGAGTTCTCCCCATAGCAATCAGCTAGTCCCTGATAGTCTGAAGTCTAAAGAGGAAGGGATCGATTTCGTCTCCATTCTGCATCTAGAAAAACCGCATATGATTCTCCAGAAGCATTTTCCTCTAGACAGTGCTTCCCTAATTCATCGTGTTCAATGTTGTACACATCTCATTTTTTGTGTTCTTCCCGAAAATATGAGGGACCACATGATCCTTCACTCCATCCATGATCAGGCGCTTAGCCCGCACCTGACACTTGTTAAATTTCTTCAGGAGATCTGCATCGGTAGGAAGATCAAGGAATCTGCCTCTTATTCTCATGCCTGCAATATATTTTACAACAATATATTTTGCAGCAATTCAGAAAGTGAAACCCCATAAGGAAGTCTATAAATAAAAGGAGGGTTGGATTCATTTGGATCATCAAGTGTGAATTATCTCATTCTGTTTTGGGTAATTGCTTTAAGGGTTTTAAGACCCCTTTTCTCCCTTGTCAATTTATGTGGTGAAATATTCCACCCTAGTTGACCCCTTTCTCCTCTTCTGTCTGTTTGTTTTCTCTCTCTTTTTTTTGTTTGGGAGCAGGGTTATTCTATACGAAGAGCCAGTTCTATGATGACAGATCTCTAATTTGGGTGATGTTATTGCTCCTTGCCGCCTACACCTACCTACAAGTCAGTGGTAAAATCCTTCAACCCCACAAGGTGTGGTTGGTGGCAAGGATCTGAGAGAAGAGACTGTCACACTCATCCCGACTCTCTTCGTTTTAGCTCTCTCCTAGGTCAGCTAAGGGGGGTGGTCCCTAAATGGAAAACTAAGTTAAAAGATGTGAGTTTCTAGGAGAGTTGTTAGAGTTAAATAGATTACCACTTAAGTTTTATAGGAAAAAAGTGTTATGAGCAATAACCATCAATACATAATTTAAATAAGCATAAAACATATGAAAACCAGTGCCTTAAAATTATTGCTCTTTGAAATGAAAATGTATTTGCTTAAATGAAGTAAAATGCTTTCAAATGCAAAACAAAAAGTAATCATGAAAGTGAAACAAGAAAATGTTAGCACAAGATATTGTAAATGATTTCAAGATAAATAGATTTATGAATCAAAGCATGAGAAGTTATCTTGTTCAAAAGGAAACAAATTATTGCTCTTTGAAATGAAAATGTATTTGCTTAAATGAAGTAAAATGATTTCAAACGCAAAACAAAAAGTAATCATGAAAGTGAAACAAGAAAATGTTAGCACAAGATATTGTAAATGCTTTCAAGATAAATAGGTTTATGAATCAAAGCATGAGAAGTTATCTTGTTCAAAAGGAAACAATTAGTGTTCTACTTGCAAAATGTAGATAAAAAAAATGCTTGCCACAAAAAAGTATTCAATTTCAAGAATGAAAAAAGGAATAAAAAATTGCAAGTAAAACCATTAGGTGTATTAACATGAGATGCAATTACACTAGATTTGGATGCAATTAATCTTGGTTACTTTTAATCTAAAATGCCTAATCGAGGTGAGAAGTCCTCTTCTTGTGCTCTTACCAAGGGGTAAAAATTGGGGTGACTTTAAGAAAGAGGGGGCAAGGACACATGGTTGTCATTAACAATACTCGTCCCCTGAGTCTTATGAGCCAGCGCGTGCCTTTGTTTGTACAAGGGGACAAACCACCTTCGTAACTGCAGGGTCACACGTTTTTACCTTACTTCGTACCAAATGGAAGAAATTTCCAAAGAAGTATTTTTCTCTATAATTTCTATCAACCAAGCTTATGCTTGGGGGTAAATTTTAAATATGAAACTAAGTTAGAATGCCTACTATGAGATATTCAAGTAATTTTGCAAGTGTTATGTAAAATATAGAGATGCTTTAATTAAATATGCTCCAAAACACAAGATTGCATAAGCTTCATAACATATGAGATTGTGAAATGAAAGTATTTGCCTTGAGTTATGATAAATCGATGACCAACTAAAATCTTGATGATTATGAGCAATTAATTTGCATGTAAAATAAATTGCAACTCAAGATTTGTATTCAAAATAGGCTTGCGAAAAAAACTCTTAAATTTGAGAAAATGAAAGAAAACTTGCTTGACATGGAAGTAAATGATTGTTTTGACAGATAAATTGCCCAAATACACAATGCTTCAAATATGTTTCAAAATGGAAATGTTGCACAACCATAAAACATAGATGATTTAGACAATAGCCAAGCCAAGTATATCAGAGCTTGTTAAAACAAAATAATGAAGAAGCTTGCACAAAACGAAAGTAAATTGCTTTGCAAAAATGTAATTTGAGACTTGTAGAAACAATTGTTGTAAATGGTACAAGTTTGAAGAACTTTAGCAAATTTGAGAAAAGTAAATGAGATGTGTGGCTATGTTAATTACCAATTTAAAACATGCATGTAAGTGAAAGGAGATGTTAGAGCCAACAAGTCAATCCAACTACCTTTCCTCTCCCAATTGTAGAGGTAGGTCCCAGGCTACCTAAGCCTATTATTGACTCAATACTGACTTCAAATCTCATCATTACTAGCATCACTTATTATAATTCCCCGTAGGGCGTGGAATCTGGGTACGAGAGAAAATGATGAAAAGTAGAAGTAGAGTTTAAAAACTCTGGTGATATAATGATATCTGATGATATATTCTGGTACACGTGTCATTTGGTTCATCCTTGGGCATGGAGTCTTCATATAATCATCAGGTGCCACTCCAGTGGTCAACAAGCAAAATTCTTTGGAAAAAAACAATGTTTTTGTCTTTGCAAGAAAATTTTGGATGGTAAAAACGAGTTGAGAGCAGTGGTGTCTATGGAAATTTTTCAAGCCCATGATCTTGTGGCAACGAGGTCTATCTTTTTCAATCACAACCATTACTCTGGTCAGAAGAAAGTATAACCAGTTCCCTGTAGTGTCTGTGCAAATTCAAGGCGATTGTTTTTGGAAAATCGGGCTCCTATCCGAATTCGCAACTTGGTCAACGACACATGATTTAAGCCATGAAGAACGAGGTCCAACCATTCAACAAGTTTTGGGAATTCTTGAAAGACAGTTTTCTCGTGGTGTAGGATCGTGGGTCTATCAGTGCCACTTGTGATCAATTCGTCAACAAAATCCCCGTGGTCGATCATCTCAAATCTGAAGTTTACGTAATTGTTGGCAGAGCTTGACACATCACAGAATAGGGTTAACCATTTGTGACAACATGAGGATGTTGTTGTTTGGTGTGGAGCCTGATTATCTTCTATATTTTGCAACAAATTTCGTTGTAGGCGGATTTTGTAATACTTGTCTCATGGGTTTCATGAGCAAGGAAGATTTTATTATAGGTCAAATACTTCTTCTTGATGTCTTTAGGGGTTTGTCATCTTGTCATAAATATATATCATTAAATATTCATGTATATAAAGAAATTTTACACTTGTGAAGATCAATTATTGATGTAAATAATATGCTCCAAGACCTTGTCAAAATCTCCTTGTAAGCCGGCTCAAATATGGAAGATACACCTCCTTGGAAATTCGGCCTTATAGCAGATGATCAAGTCAGCCTAGAGAGGTTAATATTATCCCTACATATAGACAAGTTTGCGACCTCATTGATCACCAATCAGTTGGGACATCTCTGAGATTTCAGACAAGAAAAGGTTTGGATCAGTTATGTGATTACAAGTGAGAAAGGGTGACTTTCCAGTGAAGATAGAAGGGACGATTCAGCAGAAGAAAAGGACAACACTGAGGTAGGACGAAGTTCAATTCGGGATTGTAGTTGGTACGAAGGAGGGTCACATCTTAGAAAAATAGAAGGGTATGTTCTTGGGTTAAATTTTTTAATAAGTACACAGATTATAGTGTATAAAGGAGGAGGAATATACCACAATTAAGAAGGTTGTCCAGGAAAAGAAGTAGGAGTTTGTACCCACTTCGCTCATCCAAGGAAGGTCAAATATCACTTCAAGAAAAGACAGTGTCATCTAGTGCTAAAAGGAAGTGTGAGGAAGAAGTTTCTACAGCAAAGTTAAGGGGTCTTGGTTTAGATTATCAAAGAGAACAAGACCGAGGAAGTATTCACTAAAGTTCAAGCTCAGTCCCTGGTACTGGTGTAGCACTGGTGCAATACGGTGCAGAAAAAGAAGATCAACATAAGGATCCAAGAAAGAGCAGTGACAGGGTATTGGAGGCATATTGGTGTCAAGGGTCCGTGTCATGGTCATGGTACTTGTCAATTGAAGGTCTAGAAGAATAATTAATTTCGGGTTTTCCTCTGCAAGAGGGAGAGGTTTTGGCCCTGGCTTGAAGAGCCAAAATTCTGTGTCTCTTGTGTTTTGATAATTGACTTGATGAAAAACATAATAAGCTACAGAAGATAAGATCTAAGTAATAGAATCATAACAAGTATAACACAAGCAGTTATCAAGAAGAGAATTGAATTAAACTCTACCCTACTAAATTCTCAACAAATGATGTCTTCCACTAGAGTGTGAGATTTGGAATGAAGGAGGAAACCTCTCCTAGAGAGAAAAACCCACAAGAAATTCTTCTCTTCTTATAGAATCTTCAAATGACGAATTCCAAGACCTTTAGGCTTTTAGACCCAAGACTGAGACCCCTCCAAGATCAAGTCAACCTTCTTTTCAGATGAGCTTCTCTTACACAAATTCAACCCAAGTCAATTCTTATTTATTTGTACAACTTTGACCCCAGCAACGAATTTTCTACCTTCACAACGGGTCTGCACTTTTTCGGCCCTTCTGAAACTTTTCACGTGTAGGAGAAAGAGGTTATTTTAGGCCTCCTTACTTCTTCGCTTGGCCTGCTTCTTACTTCTAGAAAAAAAAACTTCAAAACTTGTTTCCTTTCATCAGAATTTCAACCCTTCTTGGAGATCTGAAATTTCGTCCTTGTAGTTGCAGAAACCCTAGCTTCTTCTTCGCAAGTGAAAGAGAGAGAGAGTGAGAAAAAATTCAGAATTTCTTTTTTCTTCTTGATATCTATCCCTTCTCTTATTCTTTCGTCTTTCTTGATTGAACTTGCTTGGATCAGCTCCTTCAAATGAGGTCAAATGTCATCTTGTATATAGGCTTCTAAGGAGGATGAATGGCCCTAATGAGGTCGACTTCTTCTCTGTAGATCGACTTGATCTTGGAGGAGTATTATTACACTTTTTGACTCAAAATAAATTATTTTGTCTTGACACAAAATGCCCAATAAGGTCTACTACATATGAAAATGACTCTTTTGACTTTTAGACTCTATGAAAAAACCTAGAAGCACACAATGGGTACTTTGACCTAAAACAAATCGACCTTGAGTATGAAACCCGTGCTATAAAATAATAATAATTTTCTCTCTTTTACATCAAATATATTAAATCAATAGTACATAGAATATTATGAAGACTGAACCTAGTTACATATTTCAACATGTTAGAGGAAAAAATACTTGAATTGAACATTTATGCTCTGCCATAACAATTCAAAATGAGCATAGGTCTTCATAAAAACACATTTGAAAGCTAGTTAAAGTCGGGATTTTCACTAGTGTAGTAAGTCATGTTGTTTGGTCTAGTTAAATTATCAACTCTAATATTTACATAATAAAAAAACAAAGAAATTTTGCGTACATAAAATATTGATGTTTTAGTGAAATGCATAAGCTAGAAATAACCAAATGTCATTTTCATGCTTGATATGTTTTGTGCCTAGGAAGTGGTCCAACTGATATGAACATGCTCTACATAAAACTAATATATTCTCTAAAATCTATATAGCTACAGTTTGCAGATGATTGGAAAGATATCAATGCATATGTATAGGTTGAATTTGAACAGAGGATTTATTACAATAATTTTTTATGCTTTCAAAACATTAACCAAGTAAAATAATCAAAATTAAACTTCATAAAAGTTTATTACTTGTGTAAAGAGAACCGTATAATTATCATCTTTCACTATAACCTCAAATCAGAGATTGAATCCTGTCCAAATTATTGTACATGCAAGTGCCTGCAAGAAACTTGAATCAGAGATAACTCACAAATCAATATAACATGTAGGATTTGCCTCATTACAAAACATGAAAGTCTCTATTGAAGACAAATATTTTACAATAATGTGACTGCATGAAACATAGTAATCCCACTTACCATTCAGATCAAAGAATGACCATAGCATGGAAGATCTACAAGCCAAGAACAATGAAGGCATCAAATTAGATATGCACTTGTGCATGGGGTTAAGAACTCTACGTGCGAGGGAGTTAGTGTGACACTAATGAATCTAAGTTGTCCACTATTTTCCTCAACAATTTTCTTTTAAATTGTTAAGAAATTCAGAATATGTTGTAATGATTTCCAAAACTATGTTATAGTCTAACATACATATCTCCCTCTAACTCTCCAACATCACAGTTTGCCACTGCCCTCACTTTCCTTTCCATTTATAGCTTCTAAATATATTCCATTCAAGAGCCTCATCTTATTTTCTAGCTTTAAGTGTACCTATACCTTTTGACATTACTGCTTTTTTCTCCTTCAGCTGTTAACCATATGCTTTTATTTAGTTACAGTTGCAATAGTTAAACCATATAAGCATTTACGCAAATTCAGAAAACAAAGAGAAGGATACAGTTGACCAGCTAAACTTCCCATCCCTTTCATTTCTTCATTCAATCTGCATCAATCAAGGAAACATGATTAGATTTCTTTTCATTTATTAAGAATGCCTTTACAAGCACACTTCTACAGAAGTTTACGAAAAACAATCTACATTGGCGCCTCAAAGGACGTTAGAAAACCAAAGTTACAAAATCTACATCTGAAAAGCATTCAATTCTTGGATTTTGCATTCTGTACATCAAGAAAGATATCACCAATGCCAAAGTTGGAAATCTAGGGTATAAAATAGTAGGAAACTGTTCGTAGTGAGCAAAATGTAATTTTGATTTTTAGTTAACAAAAAGACAACTTTCATCAGATATAAGGTTTCCATGTTAGGATATTGAATAACAAAATAGGATCCAAGCAAACACTAAGGCAAAAACACACCATCCTTGGAAGGCATAAAAGTTATCAAATATATATGGGCAATAGGAGCAGAAACACATGAGCCCACATAAATTGGAACTATGCAACCCCTTAAGTAGAGATATGAAACATGCCCAGTAAATGTGTAAACGATACCTAGGACAAATCCATCCAAAATAGGCATAAAAGAGACAAGGTGCATGCATGATACAAATTGGATCAATATATTATTTTACATCTATCTCAATGCTTTTAGAGTGGAAATTTGGAAAAATCAGTTTGCAGGGTATTTTTTTACTGGTGGTCATAGTATCAAAAATTTGGGGTGAAAAGACGTCAGTAGCCATTTTGAGGCTTTAAATGACCACTTTTGTGGTCTGGACCTTTCTATAGGCCTAAATTCCATAATCTACACACTGAGATCTTTCCAACGACACAAGAATCACCTTAATTGGAGCTCATATGAGAAATTTATGCCTCCCAAAAATTGAACTATCAAAATTAACCACCATAATTTGAGGAGGAGGCCATGTCAACCCCGTTACTCATGGAAAAGAGTTTAGCCAATGTTATCAGAAATGGACTAGTCATCGAACTGGTAGACCCCCCAGACTGAGAACTAGTAAGAACCGGACCAGAACCAGTAAAAAAACTAGACTGATAAACCGGTCAACCAAAAACACATAAAATATTAACTTTTAAAGAGAAAAATATATATTCATGTGCATTCATATGAATCCAAACCACTTATACAAAAATAAGCAAAATTTCTCATTTATATAACATGCAAGGGTGCACGTGACCAAAATAGCACCAAGTGCAATCCATCTCTAAACTGAAAATACATCAACCAACAAGCTCCAGATGCCCTCTAGCATCCAAAGAATTCATGCTACAACAAATGCCTACATATCATCAAAATCATTCCTTATATTAGAATCTTTGTCATCAATATCACCCTCTAAGAATTAAAATAAGACAAAAAAAATGTAGCATGTCAAGTCAAGATTTTGTTTGAGTGATGGGTACTTTTTTAGTAAGGCCATCATTAAGTAGTTCCACAACCAATGCCACTACAAGGTACATAGAGAGATATGCACTTGATTAAATACTAGTTCCATACCCTCGTACATGACAAAATCCAATGGAAGTGTTGCAATCCCCGCAATCCTGAAATCCTGGAAAATTATTAAGTCTGTTGGATTTTGAATGAGATCTAAAATTCTACGTTCTCCATATGAAGTCCAATGAGATCATAACCACTCTCAAACATCTTGAGTCGTTTCATGGTAATGTTAAAAATTTAAGTAAAATGATTAAAATGAAAGATAACATTACCATGAATTACATAGCATTAGTAGGGAAATCTGGTTCCCCTATCATAGGTCATTGCTTTTTTGACAAATAATCGCATTCAAAGGGTCCTTGGTAGCATTGTACAAAACCGTACCAAATCGGTCAACTCAATGAAAAAGGCCAGTTTGGTACCCAACCAACCAAAAACGGTCTAGTTCACCAATCCGAACCGGTTTTTCCCTCCAACCGGCTGGACAAGTTGGTTCAGACCGATTCGGTCTAGTTTTGATAACATTGAGTTTAGCCACATGGACACTATGAAGAAGACTCTAGAAGAGTCAATATCGTAACTCTATTTAAGAGTTGAAGGAGTCAAACTTAACCACTATTAGGCTATTGTGTTGTATTATAACCTGGCCACTAGGAGGAGAGGGGGCTTCATTCTATCCGAGTGCATTTTTTCCCATAGATGAGCAACATAGCAAAGAGTGGATTGAGAGAGAGAGAGAGAGAACAAATCGAGAGGGTTTGTGTACTATAACAACCTAGAGGCCACATGTCCATTGTGGTTAGTGAGTTATTTCGATGTTCTCTATTTTCTATATTTGATCTATTGCATGCACAAGCTTAATAAGGTATTTAATGAATCCTGAAATTTAAGGAGAAATTAACCCTCATAGTGTAGATTTTGGATTCTCAAATATATTTTAGTAGATGCACTGTGACAAACTATACAGTGGAATACCCATGGCAATTTACAAATGATATTGGTATTAGATTAGGTTTCTTGGGGTATCTTGTAGGGAGTTGCAAGGGATCCATATTGGTTAAGTTGAAAGTCATAAAACCCCAGCCACGATTGATGAATCTATTAATAATCCTCAAGCTCCCATAGAGGAGAGGTTTGTATAGTTGGAAGCACAAGTCACAAAAATAAACCGTAATGTGAGCCTCCTCATTACGGCCTTGACCAATAACCTTAGGCTATTCAGAGAAGGTGGAGGTTCTAACATAGAGGTTGGATTGGAGGGGAAACCATGGGATCAAGAAGGACCAAAGAGGGAGTCCAAGAAAGAACCTGAAAAGGAACAATCTAGTTCAAGTGTCGTGAACCATTCACAGTCCCTGTTGAAGATGGAAGCGAAGGTGTGAAGGTGATAATTATGGTTTGAACTTAAATAATTGGTTGCAACATTCAGAGGTCTATTTTAGTGTTCATCATATGGAGAAAGAACAAAAATATTCATTCGTTCATCTGAAAATAGAGAGCCATGCCTTGACTTGGTGGGAAAGCCACATGAAAACCCTGAGGCTAGAGGGAGATCCTTTAGTGACTAAGTAGGAGGATTTCAAAACTCTCGTAAAGTACTAGTTCTATCATATCGGGTATGTAGAAGACCAGTGAATTTGCTGGCATTACTTCAAGTTGAGATAGGGGCAGAGTGTACAAGAGTACACCACCAAATTCAGGAAGATGGAAATAATGTTGGATGTCTCCTAATAGAACCCAGACACGATCCTCAAGTATATGGGAGATCAACATAGTCATCTGCGGAAGCAAGTGATGTTGTTCAAACCCAAAACAATGGATGATGCATGTGTACAAGCATTGTACCTAGAGAATATAGGCTAGAAGAAATGAAATCAAGTGGGTAAAAGAAAAAAATAGCACCAGGAAGCTTCTAAGGAGGGGAAGAGGAAGTGGAAAGGGGGAAAAGACAAAAAGACAGTAGCCACAACACACAAGTGAAAATATCCCCGCAACCACTGAAACCACGATAACATTGATGGTCATACAGAGAAGAAGTGCTAGAAGTTGCATCCAGAGCTCAACCCAAATAATAGAAAGAAAGATGTTTAGAAGAAAATTCTCACGGCCATTGGTTTGAGCAATAAAATGGAAAGCAACTCGGAAGTGGATAGGAATATTGTCTGTACATTTGTACAAAAGGGGGTGAATCTGAGTAGCTTTTAGCAATAGAAAAACACACAAATGACTAGACTCTTCCATATAAAGATACAAGTCAAGAAGATGGAACTTGATGCTATATTCATCTCAGGATCACAAGAAAATCTCATCGTAGCATATATGGTCAAAAAAATGGGACTGAAGACTCATGACTATCCTAGCCCATATCCATTAGGATGGATCAACAAGGAGTATAGAAAAGGTAACCAACCATTGTAGAATCAAATTTTCTATCAGTGTTGATTTTATTGATGAAGTAGAGCTGGATGTAGTTCCACTTGATGTGGAGTTGTATTTGGAAGTCCCTCGTATATGTATGTATATGTATATGTGTAGGTGTATGTATATGTATGCGCACAAGTTTAGGTCAAAGATCTTGTTGGTAAGTGCCAACCAAGCCAAGAACTTGATCAGTTCTAACAAGAAATATGTTTTGTCATTTTAAAGAGAAAACCAATCTATATAGGAATTCATGAGAGCTAATTCATCCCTAGAAGAGTGTACTAAGAAACAAAATCAACAATCATTAGGGGAATTTTGAGGTTTAAAATGGGCCTCCTAAGGAAATTATATAATAATAGTGGAAATAATAATATAAGATTTGATTACATAATCAAATTTTAGAGGAAAAAAAGAAAAAACTACTTTTTCAACTCTTATTTTCAACTTATCTCCCAAAGTTTTTACTCAAATTTCGAGTGGGAGTACTCATTGGATGAAAAATTTAATTCCTCATCCAAGGAGTACCCATGTTTCATACCTTCAATGGTTCCTACTACATGAAAAATGGGAAATACATGAAAAACATGATTGCAATCACGTTTTTTCATGTATTTCTCATTTTTCGTGTAGCAAGGTCCATCAAACATATGCGACATGGGTACTCCTTGGATAAGGAATTAAATTTTGCATTAAACGAGTACTCCCACTCGAAATTTGAATAAAAACTTTGGGAGATATGTTGAAAATATGAGTGGAAAAAATAGTTTTATTATTTTATTATTTTTTAATCTTTTTACCTTTTTACTTGAAAAATGGTGAATCATCCCCCATGGTTGACATCATCATCTTGAATCCTATTGGTTCTTATAAAGTTTTTTTTTTGTACATTTTTCTTAGGAGGCCTTTTTTAGACCTCAAAATTCCCCTAATGTACAAGATTTGTTATAGGTGTACAAGGGTGTGTTCCGAGAGCCTAAAGGGCTACTTCCAAGAGAGAAGTTGAGAACGAGATCAAGTTGTTGTTAGACTCTCTATTGCCAAACATTGGCTTGTATAGGAATTTTTTTATAGAGACAAACAAGGTGAAGAAGCAATTGCAATGGCTATTGGAACAAAGTGTCATTCAACAAAGTACCTCACCATGTGGGTCACCTATTATAATTGTACCTAGGAAAGATGGAACTTGGTGAATGTGCATTGATTACTATTATTTTTTTAGTAGCATCGAGAGATATTCCCGCATAACTAAAGGGGCTTCAAGTCGGCCCTAGATGCATTTTTATATATTTAATTAATACAAGTCGACCTAGGAAGAAGTCAAGTCGATCAGCTAATGTAGGGATATGTCCATTGGGTTGTCAAACCCTTGGACATGTATAAATAAGATGACATTTCATTTGAATACCAAGAAAGAACAAGTCTGAGCAAAAGGAAAAATCTTACTTTTGGGGTCTATCTTTTCTCTCCATCATTTCATCTTTGTATGTTAATTTTAGTTAACAGTGGTATGTTCTATGCTTATCACAATTACTTCAATGTCCTTTAGCAGCCCAATGACAATTTCCAATTTAGTTTCCAATAGCAATCACATTAACCATTAATCACATTGACTGTAACTGTAGATAGAACATGAAATAACAAAATGCAGAAGACAAGCCAAGAAAAGAGGACACCATATTTGGCGGATGCCAAGGAAAAACCCCAAGATGGGGAAAACCATTTGATCAATTCTTCTTATTATTATATCAAATGTTCAACAAAGAATGAGAGAGTACAAAAGTCAAAATTGACTTGCCAATAGATGTCCAAAACAATCCTGTCAAAATCTGCAAGAAAATATGGAATTTTCAGCCTTGCAATTATGTCTGAAATTCATCCTCCTTGCCAAACGTGTGAGACAAAGAATATGTCCAATAGTTGTACAAACCAATGAGAGAAGGAGAGAGTAGAATGTGTGAGTGACGATTATGCCAAATGAGGCGAGAGGTCACTTATATTTATACAAGTCGTTGAGGGAGAAATGACATGTCTCTTGGTTTTCAAGAGCCTACATGATGATAAGGTCGACCTTGACAATTTACATGTGTGGGCATTAATTCAAAAACACACTTCTGCTTGTCCAAATTTGATGATATTTAAATCAAATTTGGTCCTCTTGAAAAGAGGAATTCAATGCAATCATCATCTCTATCAAATGAGCTGTCCAATGTGGAATTTGGCCCTAGTTGCCAATTTTAACACTCCATCTCAACTAACGAGAATTCCACCTTCCAATCCATCCTTCATCATCGATCATATCATGCCATCCTGTCGTCATGTACCATATTTGTATCTCGTCTCATCTCTACTGAACAATGATATAAATAATGAATAAGAATCGATCAAGAGTGAGTCACAAAACCTTACCACTCTCCATTGACAAAATCAGTATAGAGGTAGAACCTCAATTGGACTTGATCCCAAATCAATTTGTTGAACGTCATGCATCCTAGACATAGGGAGTATGGCAATACATGATGCGTCCATCTGTAGTGCTAGGTTCCCTATCCACTTTCCCAACTCATTGGCAAAATGAGAGGTACTTCCCATTGAGTCCCAGACTACATGGGTAGGATGTATGTTGGGGCATCCGCAGGAGAAAGTGAACCACTCATCCTGCTCATATGCCATAGGAGAAGGTGAACCACTCATCTTATGCATATATCAATTGTAGGGGAAGGTGAACCATTCACCCAACATGCATGTCAACCATCATGGGGTATCAGGGGAACGTGAACCACTCACCCTACACACATGTCAACCATCATGGGGTATCACAGGGGAAGGTGAACCAATCACCCTGTACACACCGCACCAATAGGGGAAGGTGAACCACTCACCCTATGTCCGCTCATAGCTCCAAGAAGTACCCCAAGTCCCTAGGATCTCCCAGAGTTCAATTTCCAACTCAAGTGGGACCCTCATGGGAGGGTCCTTCCATGACTCCAAGTCTCTCTCGAGAGGCTAATAATTTCACCTTCCCTAAGGGATCTGAGAGGATGTCTGCAACTTTTTCATTAGACCGGATGTGTTGGGGCCTTATTGCTCCTCGTTATACCATATCCCAGATAAAGTGGTACCTGATATCAATGCGTTTGAAGCGATCCTGGAACATGGGATTATCTAAAAGGTGAATCCCACTTTGGTTATTGCAATAGATCATGGTGGTATCCATCACATGCTCAAATAGCTCACTAAAGAGCTTCCTCAATCAAATAGCTTCGCAACAGGCCATACTAGCTACAATATATTTAGCCTCGGCGGTGCCTAGAGCAACTGATTTATGCTTCCTACTCATCTAAGAAATTGAAGCAGACCCCAATGAGAAGCAACATCCTGATGTGCTCTTATGATCTATTGATTTTTGGGTAGCATCAGATGTGCTCTAGCTCCGAAACTTTGTGGAGGGGCTAGAACACACGAGATCTCCAAGACCCATAAATCATTTGGAGAAATTCCATCTGGAGCTTAAATTATTCAAATAATTAATTATTTTAATGGAGACCCTAAGTCTAACTTAGGGAAATTAAATAATTAAAGTGAATTAATTTAGACATGTGCGTGAGAATGTTCTAAGTGACGAGGATCAAGTCTTTTTATACTTTCATTAGAACTAGATGCCATGGATTGGTTTTTGGAGCACGAGGAAAACACTTTCACAACTCTTAATGGTATAATAATTTCTTTCAACATCAAGTGGGGTGAGATGAAGGATGAGCACCATCTCCTGGTCATATTAAATGGAATTAAGAAGAAAGAGAATGTAACAGTGATTGAGTTCAACAAAATATTTAATGATGTAGTCAAGTGTTTGCCCCAAGACATCAATTCCCATAAGAAGAATATCCTCATCTCATATACAGAATTTTTAATGCTAAGTATCAATGTGACCTATGGGGTTAGGAGTTTGTTGTTAGTTTTTGTAGCATTGGATGTTTTCTAGCCGCGAAATTTTGTGAAGAGGCTAGAATACATGAGTTCTCCAAAACCCAAAAATCATTTCTGGAAATTCTGCCTAGAAGTGGCTTAATGTTAGGATATTTCGACACATAGGAAATAGTTAAGAATAATTGAGTCTATTTTAGAGTTAGGTAAAGTGTGTTTCTTTACCATGTACATTTGTAACTTATAATCCGATGACCACGATTTGTAGTGATCCGACGGTTATCTCTCTCCTCGATATTAACGACACTTGATCCGTGGCTTAACACTCGATTGGTCCATGAACTCTATTTAAAGAGCATGGAGGGTCATTTTTTGGTTAACCATTTATGAGAGAAACATATGTAACCTTTCTTTTTATATTAATAAATTGCCTGAAGTGGCCACGTTGGCTCAGTCTGTGGACAGTTTCCCTCTTCGAGGGTTTTAACCATGTGATTATACTGGTGTACAGATTTGTGATCTATTTGTGAGCGGTGACCTTTGGTTCTCGATCTACGAAACTTACCCTATAAATTCCTACATGGTATCAGAGCTATTTTGAGGGCCGCATCCGTTGTTGATACAAATCCGAAGCCGGTTTGACTGCATGCGACTGTCGTTTTGTATATCTACTATTTCTGAACTTTTTCGGGCCTGGAGAACTACTTTGTTGTGTCCAGAGCGTCTGTTACAGTGAGGAACACCTTTCGTTTCATGCGAAAAGGGTTTCGGTTTCCCAAGTTATTTCAGTTTAGATCTGGAGGCATAAAGTTTTTGTTTTGCAGTTATATTTGTTCATTGTTCTGATTATTTTGGTTCCCTCTGTTTATTTCGGTTTTTAGGTTTTATTTATTTGCCGGATATATACCATCTTCTCTGCATACGCTCTTTGCTCTGCGCTTTGTGTGATCTCGGCAAATCAGAAACAGGAAGAAGTTTTTTTTACTACGTATGCTCTTTCCCCATGTCTTTGAGCGATATCGGGAAATCAGAAATAGTAAAAAAATAGATAGTTGTTGGTAAGGCTAACCGAAAATCTAACATTCTACCATAAGGCTTGCATTTCTTTGTTTTCTTGGTGTTGTGTGTAGGAAAAAGCATGCACACGGAAGAATAGTTGACAACTAAACAGATTAAAGAGAGTTATTTTTCTTAAAAATTTGTTTGGAAATCAACCCGCTTTAGTTGGAAATCGCTCTAAGTAAAGGCCCATTAACGTGACTCTCTGCTCTTGACCAGTGTGTTATAATGCGCTCCCTGCTTTTGGCAAGTGCGTTAATAATGCTGGTGATCCTCTAGAATAGAGCGTTAGTACAGCAAACTAACGCTCCTCTTGACTCGTGTTTTCAAAAGGGCATAACTTCTTCATCCGGAAGCTGTTTCTTGAGCCGTTTTTTTTTAAACGACCTAATTTTTCAAGATATTTCCATTGGAGCAGTTATCTTTACCTTTTCTCAGCTTCATTTTAAAAAAAAAATGGAAAGTGCATGTTCGTTTAATCTTAACAGCACCAATTATTTCCAATGGCTACCTCACATGGTAGATATACTTAGAAGTAAAGGGCTTTATAGAATAGCCACAGGTCAAGAAATTAAACCTTCCAATGATGATAAAGTTCCTAAATGGGAAAATAAAAAAGATCAAGCACAAGGGTTGATAGGAATTTCCATTGCTCAATATCTTCGATTTCACATCCTTGACATTGAAACCCCTGATAAAGTCCTGGAAAAGCTAAATACTATTTTTGGCATTCAAAATCAAATCAGGGCCCACCAGCTTGAAAATGAGTTGCTTACTTTGGACCCTAATAATTTCTCCTCTATTGAAGACTTTTTGTCCAAATTCAAGACCCTTAGACTTATTTTAGAAGGGTGTAAGGTCAAAAAGGAAGATGGTAGCCTCATCTATTGCATTCTTGCTAAGCTTGGCCCTGCATACTCTATATTTTTTTTCGCCTTCCATTCCACTAGAGAAGCCATCATCTCTTCTGTAACCACCTACAAGAATTCCTCTTTTGATTCCTTTTGGGATTCTTTGATAAGAGAACAAGAAAAACTCTTACACCTTGGTCTTATCACTCCTGGAAACGCTTCTAAGAAAGCCTTAGCAGCCCAACAACAACCATATCAAAAGAATTCCAAGAAGTAGTATCCTAAAAAGTATGGTCCTAAACCAAACAAGGGTCCTAAGCAATTTTAGCCGCAAAATGAAAAATCATCTCACAAAAATGATAAAGCAAATAAAAACAAAGGGAAGAAGACAGATAGACATTGCAACTTTTGCAATCGTGATGGCCATATAGAGTCCAAATGTTTTAAGAAGATGGAAGCCTTAGAAACAGCAATGAAGAAGCACAACATCAATTTGGATCACTCTTCACCTTCATCTTCAGGAATGGCACTTTTTGCTTGTGGTTGTCAAGCATCAAGATATGGTTATGCATTAAATGTATCTTCCTCTTCTCCTTCTCATGAGTGGCTCACTGATTCTGGAGCTTCTTACCACATGGCCAAAAATAAAGCCATGTCCTCTTCTTTAAATGATTGTAACACCAAACATATTTATGTCAGTGATGATAGATCTCTTAGTGTTGTAGGATCTGGAACCATTCATCTAGATAATGGTCAGTGTAAATATGTACTATGTGTTCCTACCTTGTCATGCAACCTTCTCTTTGTTTATCAGATAACTCTTTCAGGTGAAGGGAAAATAGTAGAATTCGCAGCTCATGATGTTGTTATCAAGGATCTCAAAGATCCTAAACATATTTTAGCTACTGTCATTGCTGATGATTCCACAAGGTTGTATAAGTTTGACAACTATGGGTCATCATGTCATCCCTCAGTTTTTGTTGCTCATAATGATGAAGTGAGCAAACTTTGGCATGAGCAATTTGGTCACTTAAACTATCACTCTCTTCAAACTCTATGTAAGGAAAATATGGTGATGGGTATTCCTATGGTATCTTGCCGAGATGGTGTTTGCTTTGGATGTGTACTCGGAAAACATCATCGGGATAGTTTTGACAAACGTGCCTCTTGGCACACTTCAGCCCCTTTGCAACTTGTGCACAGTGATTTATGTGGTCCACTCCCTGCTGTTTCTTTCTTTGGTTGCAAGTACTTCTTAAATTTCATTGATGGTTTTTCCAGACGCACTTGGGTATACTTCTTAAAACTCAAGAGTGAAGTTTTTAACATGTTCTTGGCCTTTAAGGCCTTTGTTGAGAAACAATCTGGACATCAAATTCTAAAGTTAAGATTAGATAATGGAGGCGAATATGTTTACAACAAATTTATTAACTTGTGCACTGAGCATGGCATTAAATTGCAACATACTGTTCCATATACTCCACAACAAAATGGTGTAGCTGAAAGGAAGAATCGCACCTTAAAAGAAATGGCTAATTGCATGCTTCAATCTAAAGGACTTGGTCTCAATTTTTGGGCAGAAGCCATTAACTGTGCAAATTACATAGTAAATCCACTCCTACTAAGGTTTTAAAGAATATAACTCCAGAAGAAGCTTGGAGCTCCATCAAATCAGATGTAAGTCACTTTCGTGCTTTTGGAAGTGATGCTTGGGCCCATATTCCCAATGCAAAACATAAAGCCTTAGAACCTAAGAGTGAAAAATGCATTTTTGTTGGATATTCTGAAGATGTCAAAGGATATAGAATTCTTCAACCAAAATCCAAAAATATAATCATTAGAAGAGATTTAAAATTTGATGAAAATATATCGGCCTGCGAGCCTAGTTCGGCGGGTGTGCCACCTTTGGCCTGCGATCCTGATTCAGCATATGTGCCACCTCTCTCTCTCTCTCTCTTCTATTTTTAATAGCATTCCTTCTAGTTCAAATGATGACAATGAGGATGAAAATATTCCTCCACCTCTTGAAATTGTTTCTTATACTCCACCACTTCCAAGATGGGTTCTCTCTACTCGGGATGCAGCAGGTTCTCTTGCAGGTGACCCTGCCAATTGACGACGTACACATTCTCAGTTTGAAAGAGCCTCTTCCTTATTGGCTCAAGTTCTAGAACATCTTGATCCAGAAACCTTTGAAGAAGCCTCCAGACATCTAGATTGGGATGAAGCTATGAATGAAGAATATTGTTCCTTATTGGCGAATGATACTTGGGATCTTTTTCCTCTTCCAAAAGGAAGAAAAATTGTCAGATGCAGATGGGTTTACAAAACCAAGTTTGGACCAGATGGAAAAGTGGATAGACATAAAGCTCGTCTTGTCGCCAAAGGATTTTCACAAGTTGAAGGCATTGACTATACTGAAACCTTCTCCCCTGTTGCCAAAGTGAATTCTATCTGCCTTGTTCTTTCCCTTGCTGCCTCCTTTAAATGGGAAGTCCATTAGATGGATGTTAAATCTGCCTTCTTACATGGAGATTTGCATGAAGAAATATACATCGAACAACCCCCTGGCTTTATCCAAAATGACTCTAGCCTTGTTTCTTGCCTTAGGAAATATCTCTATGGACTCAAACAAGCTCCTCGGGCTTGGTATGCCAAAATGGATAGATTTATGTTAGATAATGGCTTTCCTAGGTGTCATTCTAACAACACTGTCTACACCAAGAAAGTGGGTAAGTCCTTCACCATCCTTGGTCTTCAAGTCTTGCAATCCAAGGAAGGCATTACCCTCTCTCAGTCCAAGACTCAAGTATGCATGTGATCTTCTACACCACTTTCACATGGAAGACTGTAAGCCAGCCCCTTCTCCCCTTCTGTCTGGAGTCAAGATTTCAATCACTTGTACTACCCCTGAAGTTGATGCTACCTTATATCGTCAACTTGTTGGTAAACTTCTATATCTCACCCATACCCATCCTGACCTTTCCTTTGTCGTTGGTCTTGTTGCTCGGTTTATGCACCAACCTCATGAAATTCATTGGAAAGCAGCCAAAAGAATACTTTGATATATTCGAGGTACCGTTCAATTCGGGATTCATTACAACGCAGGGGCATCTCCATTGTTGATTGGTTTCACTGATTTTGATTGGGCTGGTGACCCTGATGATCGAAAGTCTACTGCAGCATATGTATTCACTCTTGGTTCATGACCTATTACTTGGTCTTGTAAGAAACAAAGTGCCATCTCTCTTTCTTCAGCAAAAGTAGAGTATCGTGGTGCAGTTGAAGACAGCAAGGAAGCCATGTGGCTTCGTCAGATCCTGTCTGAATTTGGTCTTCATGAGCAGCATCCAACTAGACTTTGGTGTGATAATCAGAGTGCCATTCAGCTATGTAAAGATCGAGTTCAGCATCAGCGTATGAAACACATTGAACTCCACATACACTTCATCAGAAAGCTCATTCATGATCGTGTTCTTAAAATGTAGTATTGTCTAACTAATGATCAAGTAATCGATATCTTTACAAAGGCTCTCACAAAAGTGAAGTTTACCAAACTTCGCTCCATGCTTGGAGTTCAGGAAAGTTGTCATTAAGGGGGGATAGGCTCTAATGCCTCCTTCCTTCTCCTATTGTGTCACTTTTGTAAATCCTTCAATCCTATCCCAATTTGTTCTTAAAGGGGGATGTTAGGATATTTCGACACATAGGAAATAGGCTCCTTTTGTGTCACCTTTGTAAATCCTTCAATCCTATCCCAAGTTGTTCTTAAGGGGGGATGTTAGGATATTCCGACACAGGAAATAGTTAAGAATAACTTAGTCTAGTGTAGAGTTAGGTAAAGTGTTTTTCTTTACCATGTAGATTTGTAACTTATAATCCAACGGTCAAGATTTGTAGTGTTCCGACGGTTATCTCTCTCCTCGGTATTAATGACACTTGATCCGTGGATTAACACCCGATTGGTCCATGAACTCTATTTAAAGAGCATGGAGGGTCATTTTTTGGTTAACCGTTTATGAGAGAAACATATGTAACCTTTCTTTTTATATTAATAAATTGCCTGAAGTGGCCACATTGGCTCAGGCCGTGGACTGTTTCCCTCTACGAGGGTTTTAACCATGTGATTATACTGGTGTACTAATTTGTGATATGTTTGTGAGCAGTGACCTTTGGTTCTCGATCTACGGAACTTACCCTGTAAATTCCTACACTTAATTAGATTATTAACTAGTTTTTAAAATATTTCCTAAGTCTAAACTTGGGGAATATGGTTAATTAATCAGAATTAATTAAGTCAAGGCGAGAATCAAATAGAAAGTCACGCGGATCGACTCCAAGATTATCCTAGCCATTGATTATGTTTTAATCTTGGTTGTTGGTGCTCCAACAGAGAATTATAAGAGGAGGTCGATGTGGTGATGGTGAATACACCCTAGCAGCTCGATTTCATAGGCAGATCGATTTCCAGAGTAGCAGCACTCGGTTGTCGAAGAGAGAGTCAGTGAGATCGAAGCAGTGTCAGGGGCAGGGACAGTGATCTGGAGGAAATATTTCCAAATCCGGAGAGGCAACAACAAGAGAGTTGAGTTATCCCAGAGAGGCAGCATTGAGGGACAGTATGGTTGCTTCAGTCACATAGTTCAATTTGGTGGAAGGAAAAATCGTTCTCAGTTCCAAAGGCTGGGAAGAAGTCCCAGAGGGCCGGAGAGACGATTTTCTCAGTATCCAAAGGCAGAACGAATTCATCAGAGCCCAGTCTGAGGCAAGTCGTCAAGCCATCTATGCAGAGAAGCGCAGAGGCTGAGTTTTCGTAGGAAAGTCGTGCCATAAATTGCTTGTGGGAGAAGGGTAATTTCCCTTTAGTATTTTTCCCAGATTTTCTTGTTGTTTGGATTGCTAGATGGGCATCCATAGATGTACTAAAATTTCACTACTGCATAATAAAATAAAACCCTAATTGTTGCATTGGTTTTCCCAAGTTGGGTTTCTCCGGGGTCTTTTGTCCAAAAATAATTGTGTAAATTTTATGTGTGTGTGCCATCATTTCTTCCAGCGTTTATTTTTCCGCAGTTTTGTTCATGAAGGTTGCAGTGTGATTTATTCAGTATTTTCCGTAGAAAACTAAAATTAAATTAACAATTAGGAGAATAATTTCCAATTGTTGCAATAGGATTCCGGTAGTGGAATTTTCACATGGTATCAAAGCATAGTTGATCAGTCAAAGAGCTTAGAGGTGAAGAAGAAGGAATTTTGCTGCTCAAAGCTGGTAGCGAGCCGAAATTCTCAAGGTCAGCGCATTCACTATGACAAGTGGCCGAATTACTTGAGGAGATTCAATTTTTTCTGAGAGGCAGATAAATTTGAGTTTTCCAGATCGATTGATTCCAAAAGAAAAGGGAGCTGCCCAGTACTTTTCGTTACACAGATCTTTAGCTGGACGCAGAGGGTATTGCAGCAATTTTCTAGTACAGAACTTGCAGCAGGTGGAAGAAAAGCACACACATTTAAAATTTCTCTAAGGGAACTTCTAATCTCAGAAGTTCAAATTTCTAGTTGCAGATCGGCAATAGCACCTAGCAAAGCCACGCAATCTAGGAGGAGGTGCGCAGTATTCGAGCACAGGAAAAGAGGGAGTTCTCGACATTTTATCAAAGATGGCCACTGCAGGACTAAGAGATCAAGACAAGGTTGGATAATGCTTCCAACTATGTCATCTGGAAGGCAAGGATCTCCTTCCTTCTAGATGAATTTGGCCTGAAGGCATATATCGATGATGTGGTGGCGGTTCCCACGCATGTAGATTAGCGGAAGGAGTACAGAATGGAGATGGCATAGGTGAAGCAGTTGATCCTAGATCGAGTCCGGGATCATGTAGTCTCGTATATAGAAAGCAAGGAACTGCCAAGCAGATGTGGGATGCTCTCGCCATGTTGTATCAAGGTACTTCCGAGTAGTGGAAGATGTACCTTGAGGAGAAGTTGAGATGCATCCAGATGCACAAAAGGGAAGGCATAGACCCCTTCCTCACCAAGATTCAGGATGTCCAAGAGCAGTTGTGAGTTATTGGGGCAGCACCTCAAGCTTTGGAGCTAGTGCGGTTGGCGCTCAATAGTGTCTCAGAGGATTAGCTGGCCTTCTTCCAAAGTATATTGGGAAAAGACACACTACCTGGATGGGACAGGATGTGGGATGGGTTGCAAAAATAGGAGATGAGACGAAATCTTCTGAAGAGCTACATCAGTGGCAACAACAGCGGATTGAAGCAGGTGAAGGAGGAGGAGAATGTGGCCCTTGCATATAAGGGTCCCAGTCAGGGACAAGGGGAACAAAGGAAGAAGAATAAGAACTTGTCGAAGGTCAAATGCTTCAGGTGTGGTGAGCTAGGCCACTACAGTACCCAGTGTCCTGTCAAGAAGAAGGACAAGGAGGAGAAGCAAGACTAGCAAGAAGCTTTTGCAGATATCGATAGGCTTTCCTCCAAGCTAGAGGAAGACTTCGCTGTGTTCACTGATACACCTCTAAGATTGAGGTGGGGTGACTTGGTTTTGTATCCCTAGAGCACTACAGATGGGAAAGATCCTTGAGGATTCCACCTCTTGGATCAATACCTAGCTACAAGGGCCCATAGTATTCAGTACCACGATGGACCAGTGGCAGCTAGTGCAGTCAGATGCTTGAGTGACAGTTGTAGAGACTAATAGCAGCCAGATGTTGGGGAGCACGGTGCAGAGTTGGAAACAGTGTAGAGTCAACATCAGCGCATATGTTGAGATTCAACAAGATGATGAGCTTAGTGAAAAGAGGCGCCTTCACTAAGTGGGCCCGCGGGCTATTTTTGGCGCAAGTCTATTTTTAGACTATGTATATTTTTAGACATGATAATCATATTTCAGAAGTTGCAGGATGCTATTTGTGGATGGTTGATCAGGTTGGAAAAATAGATGAAATTCTATTTTTAGAATATTGGGCAAAGTGTATTTATAGATTTTCAATCTAAAAATAGATGCATGTCGATTATTATTAGCTCTTAATAATAATCAGACTCTAAACAACGACTTATTCTATTGGAGAACTTCAATTCAATGACAGATGTGGCACATCAACTGACAGAAGGAATTATGCAATTCCTAAGGGTTTACTGGAGCTAATGCATGGAGGAATTAGTTAGAACTCAAGTGGCAGAGTTATGACACAGTTGGAAGAAGTAGT
Organism: Pinus albicaulis; assembly: GCA_034641835.2. NCBI lineage: Eukaryota > Viridiplantae > Streptophyta > Pinopsida > Pinales > Pinaceae > Pinus > Pinus albicaulis. The sequence continues at coordinate 820,965,652 of CM076581.1, read as the reverse complement.
TATGGATTTGTATTCAGTTTAACTCAGTTAGACTCAGTTGAGCTAGTTGTATCTAGACTAACTGAATGATACACTAGTGAGAGTGGAGTGAATTAATTAGTTAATTAATTCACAAATAATAACTCATTAATCAACTAAACAATACAGCAATTAACTACAGTGCATGGCAGTTTCAGTGGAGACCAGTGGAGAGATAGGTGAAAGGGCAAGATAGACTATCTGTTGTGACTATAGTGATGCATTGATTGCATCACACACACATTGGAGTTTCCAATGAGGATTGCGCAGTCAATCAAAAAGTAATTCAAATTCATTCAAAGCTATTATTCAGCAGGGATTGCGCAGTGGAGGCAGGCTAGCAAGTGGCAAAGATCGGTGCATGGATTTGCAAGATTGGGCCTGATTAGTGTATGACAATTGTACTGTACTCAGAGCTTGTGATAAGCTTTGTATGTTTGTATGAGATTTTCATATGATCTCCATGTTACATAATATATAGTTGGGGTTTTCAACTTCAGGCTTTCCCAGTTAAAAATTGTGTTATGTGCGATTGATTATTTTTGTTTATGCTTCACATGTGTGTGCAATTCAATTTTCCGCAAAAGATTAACAAGTGGAATAGATTCAGTATCTTGCATAAAGTTAAATAGTGTGAGATTAGGTGAATCTTGGACATATTCATGCTTAGTGCATATAATTTCTACATGGTATCAGAGCATTTTTTATTGAATATTGCAATTGTGAAGTGAGTTTGTGCTGGTGGACAATTCGAATTTGCTACAGAAGATTCTTGGTGCAGAAATCGAGTATACATTGAAATGTCTTTCAACAGGTTGAGATTGGAGTATGCCCTTGATGGGAGCTCGAATTACATAGCCTGGAAGGACATGATGGAGGCGGTGCTGGAGGATAATGGGCTGAAGGAGTTCATCGATAGTGATGTTCCTAAGCCGGGATCTAGCGATGTTGCATTACTTGACGCATGGCAAAAGAAGACAGCAAAGACGAGGAGAATTCTATTGGAAGGTGTGAAGGACCATATTATGTCCAGCCTTCATGGGAAAGCCACTCCATTCTTAATGTGGAAGGCTTTGACAGACTCGTTCCAAAGCAGAAGTGACCAGAGAAAGTTGGCACTTAAAGACAAGCTCAGAAAAATAAAAATGGAGAAAGGAAACAGTATTCCAAAATACCTCACGAAGTTTTTCCACTACAAGGATGAGCTGGGAAGTGTGGGGGTTACTGATGATGATGAAGACTTGGTGAGCTTGGCTCTCCTTGGGCTTCTGAAGAGTTGGCATAGCTACGAAGACTCTTTCAATGGACGGGAGAAACTGTCGGGATGGGAGCGACTTTGGTTGGATCTTGTGCAGGAGGAGATAAGGCGGGGTACCAGGGATGGATCTTCATCGAAGAATGAAGATGAAGAGAATCGCACTTTGGCTGCCAAAGAAATGAAAGTGAAGGGGAAAAAAAATCCTTCAAAATCCAGTGCTAAAGGGAAGAAGCAGGATTTGTCCAAAGTGAAGTGTTTTCACTATCACGAGCATGGACATTTCACCACTAACTGTCCACAGAAGAAGAAGAATAAGCAGGATGTTGGATCTGCAGCTTGAGAGGCCTTAGCCTCGCAATTTGAGCTGTAATTTTCCTTGATCGCATGCTTGGTTTCAAGTTGCATGGGATCGGTGTGGTATCTTGACAGTGGTGCGTCTTTCCATATGACGAGAGACAAAGAGTTGTTTAGTGACTTGGAGGAGAAGGACCTCCAGATGCATATAGAGATGGGCGACGATGGTCGATACAGTGCGACTAGCATTGGGACCATTACCTTAGAGAGGGAGTCCGGTAATCCATTCTTGTTGAAGAATGTTATGCATGTTCCAGGTCTGAAGAAGAACTTGGTCTCAGTCGCAATGCTGGAAGACAAGGGTTATGATGTTGTTTTCAGTGAGGGAAAAGCCTTCCTTCGACATAAAACAACAGGTCAAACCAAGAAGATAGGGGTTCAAATTAAGAATCTCTACAAGCTGGAGGTACATGGCAGCGCTGCAATGGTGGGCAAAGCAGAAGAAGTGGTGAGCCAGGATGAGGGCGAATTATGGCACAGGAGATTGGGCCATCTTCACCGTGGCGCTTTGAAGATTTTGCAGAAAATTTCTACTGGACTTCCCAAGGGTACTCTGGCGCAGTCAGATCAGTGCAAGGGATGTACTATGGGTAAGTTTGTGAAGACGACCTTTCATGAGAAGGAGAACCGTGCTTCGGTGATCCTGGAGAGAATTCACACAGACGTGTGTGGACCATTCTCTGTTGCTTCCACGTGGCTCTTTTGGTATTATGTGATATTTGTTGGTATTTATTCTATTATTATGTTGGATCTTATTCATGTGCATAAGAAAGAGTGGCTGCTTCTCAAAGTTACGCGGGTTCAAGGCATTGGTGGAGAAGGAGTCGAGGAGACGAAGTCAAGCTCTACGGAGCGATAACGGTGGTGAATACATCTAGAGTAGTTAAAAACTTATGCTGGCAAAGAAGGAATTCGAAGAACTCCGTAGTGCCTCATAACCCACGGCGAATGGGGTTGCGGAGAGGAAGAATAGAACGATGGTAGATGCTGCTGAAAGCTAGCCGAGAGGGGAGCTGAACTTGCATGCGATGAAGGAACTTCTTGTTGAAGCCTGAAAGCCTCCGAATGTGGATTAGCCACAAGAGGAGATTCATGGAGTGGAGGAGTCCACTCATGCAGAACCAAACATCAGACAAGGTAGAAAGCGTACCACAGAAGCTGAGAGACTGAAGCTTGATGTGGCACAGAATGTAGGAGTCCCTACATCACAACACAGACAGAGACAGACACTTGACCGATATACTGGATACATGGCTCTTATGAGCAAGTGTATCGTGACAGAGGCATCTTCTTTTGAAGAAGCAATGCAGGAGCCCACATGGGTAGATGCCATGGTGGAGGAGTATGACTCCATTGTCAGAAACCGTGCTTGGGAGATTGTTCCAAGGCCGGTGGGAAAATTAGTTGTAGGATCAATATGGATCTACAAGGTAAAGCAAGTTGCTTATGGGAGCGTCGAGAAGTATAAGGCAAGATTTGTTGCTTGGGGCTTCTCACAGATTGAGGGGATTGAATATGAAGAAACCTTTGCACCTGTCGCACGGTATTCTTCCATACAGACCATCCTTTCTCTCTCAGCGCAGATGGGTTGGCACATTCATCAGATGGATGTGAATACTGCGTTCCTTAATGGGATCATTGAGGAACGAGTGTACGATGAGCGACCTAAGATTTGAGATCTTCGATGATGAGTCACATGTGTGCCGAGGCTCAAAAGAGCGGCCTTGTGGGTTGAAACAAACACCGGGTAACCGGGCCACACTCGGATCGACGACTATTTCCCTTTGGACTTGGCTTCACCAAGAGTGAGGCAGATGCAAACCTGTACCAAATTGTGGTGGAGGGTAAGCTTTTAATCATTGTTATTTATGTTGATGATTTAATACTAACGAGTGATGAGTAGTTGATACACTCATGTAAGGAAAATCTTGAAAAGGAGTTTGAGATGAAGTATTTGGGCCTCCTTCATTATTTCCTTGGATTGGAAATATGGCAGCGAGAAGGTGAACTGTTTTGTCTCAAGGCAAGTATGCCTGAGAGATACTGGAGAAGTTTCACATGCAAGGCTGCAAGCCTATCGACACTCCTCTTCCAGGAAATTGGAAGAAAGAGGATGCTACATCGATAGAGGTAGTGGATGCCACTGTTTATCGACAGTTGGTGGGTTCACTCATGTATTTAGTCAATACAAGACCGGACATATGCTATGCAGTGAACCAGCTTTCACAAGAAATGGTTAAGCCTACCAAGCTCTTTTGGAAGGCAGGCAAGCATGTCCTGAGATATCTCAGGGGCACATCTGAGTATGGTTTATGGTACAGACAGAAGGATGAGGTGAAGTTGCATGGCTTCACGGATGCAATTTGGATAGGAAGCCCAACAGACAGAAAGAGCACATCAAGGGGGATTTTAAGTATCGGATCTACGACAGTTTCTTGGTACAGCAGGAAACAAAGATCCGTGGCACTCAGTTCAGCGGAAGCGGAATACATGGCAGCAAGTTTAGCTGCATGTGAGGCTATCTGGATGAGGAAGATTCTAGTTGGTTTGTTCGGTTCACATTTAGATCCCACGGTGATACATTGTGATAATCAAAGTTGCATTAAAATCTCGGTTAATCCTGTGTTTCATGATAGATCTAAAAATATTGATATCCGGTATCATCATATCAGAGATTGTGTGCAGCGGCAGATCATGTTGCTTTAGTACATTCCTACAGAGGATCAGGATGTAGATATTCTGACGAAGGCGCTCACCAGGAGCAAATTCGAATACCATAGAGGTAGGATCGGGGTGAAGGATAATCCCTATCTTGTTGACAGGGAGTGTTGAGATTCAACAAGATGATGAGCTTAGTGAAAAGAGTCGCCTTCACTAAGTGGGCCCGCAGGCTATTTTTGGCGCAAGTCTACTTTTAGACTATGTCTATTTTTAGACATGATGATCATATTTCAGAAGTTGCAAGATGCTATTTGTGGATGGTTGATCAAGTTGGAAAAATAGATGAAATTCTATTTTTAGAATATTGGGCAAAGTGTATTTATAGATCGTCAATCTAAAAATAGATGCATGTCGATTATTATTAGCTCTTAATAATAATCAGACTCTACACAGCAACTTATTCTCTTGGAGCACTTCAGTTCAGTGCACAGATGTGGCACATCAGCTGACAGAAGGAATCACGCAATTCCTAAGGGTTTACTGGAGCTAATGCATGGAGGAATCAGTTATAACTCAAGTGGCAGAGTTATGACACAGTTGGAAGAAGTAGTTATGGAGTTGTATTAAGTTTAACTCAGTTAGACTCAGTTGAGCTAGTTGAGCTAGTTGTATCTAGTCTAATTGATTGATACACTAGTGAGAGTGGAGTGAATTAATTAGTTAATTACTTCACAAATAATAACTCATTAATCAACTGAACAATACAACAGTTAACTACAGTGCATGGCAGTTTCAGTGGAGACCAATGGAGAGATAAGTGAAAGGGCAAGATAGACTATCTGTTGTGACTATAGTGATGCATTGATCGCATCACACACACATTGGAGTTGCCAATGAGGATTGCACAGTAAATCCAAGATTAATTCGAATTCATTCAAAGCTATTCTTCAGCAAGGATTGCGTAGTGGAGGCAGGCTAGCAGGTGGCAAAGATCGATGCATGGATTTGCAAGATTGGGCCTGATTAGTGTATGGAAATTATACTGTATTGAGAGCTTGTGATAAGCTTTGTATGTTTGTATGAGATTGTCATATGATCTCCATGTTACATAATATATAGTTGTGGTTTTTAGCTTTAGTTTTTCCCGAATAAAAACTGTGTTATGTGCGATTGATTATTTTTGTTTATGCTTCACATGTGTGTGCAATTAAATTTTCCACAAAAGATTAACAAGTAGAATAGATTCAATATCTTGCATAAAGTTAAATAGTGTGAAATCAGGCGGATCTTGGACATATGCATGCTTAGTGCATATAATTTCTACAACATATTCCTCTGTGATAGTGCAGATGCTAGTAGCAGTCAGTGTGAAAATTTCTCAATTTACTAAATAGAAATCCTACAACAATAATCTGATTTACTTCTCCTACTTGTTTTATTAACTTAACAAGTTTTTTTTTTCTGGTAAATATACTACTGCCCACACAAATATACAGATCAAGTACTAAATAATTAAGCACATTCAACAAAGGATACAAGATTTTTCGGACAAATTTCCCCGGAAAAACCCAATGCGGGAAAATCGGTGCTACAATTCTTGAGGGTATTATTATTATGCAGATTTATGAATACAAACTAGGGTACCAGTAGTGGTTTACCCAACAGAGAAAATCTCAACGGAAGTACCTCTATCTCTGGAGATAGATATTATGGTTGATTCAGCTCAGAATGAAGAACCCCACAGGTGCCTACGCAGTCCCCAGCAAGCTCTACGCCGAGACTATGTCACCCTTCAGTGTGGTTTCATCACCCTTTCCGATTTGTTGAATACAAGCCCGCTCTGGCCCACTAAAACCCCAGCGCTGCCCCTTCTGATTCTGCATCAGCTCCTTTAGGCATGTGTCACCGCTTCGGTCCTGCGTGAGCCTCTGCGCTGGCTCTGCGTGAGCCTGGCTGGGCCTGCGTCAACCCTCCTGGGCCTCCATTGCTCCTCTAATGCTAATATGCCTCTGCTATTGTATTCTCGGCCTTAGATCAGAAATCCCACTACCGAATTACTCCTCGCTGCACTTCAAGCTCACTCGAAAATTCTCAGCAAACCACGCCCCAGAATTTCGACTTTTAGCTCAAGTGATGCCACTCTATGTGTGTTCTCCAACTAACCCCAAGCCTTCCTTTAATACTTTTCCTGCTAATGAATCAACGGTCGTGATCTAATCTCTAATCTACAGATAATATTAGAAAAGACTTGATCTTCGTCACTTAGAACATTCTCACCCACATGTTTAAAATTAATTCACTTTAATTATTTTATTTCCCTAAGTTTTAACTTAGGCTCCATTTAAAATAATTAATTATTTGAATAACATAGGTTTCGGGTGGAATTTCTCCAAACGATTTATGGGTCTTGGAGATCTCATGTGTCCAATCCCCTCTACAAAGTTTCAGAGCTAGAGCACCTCCGATGCTACCCAAAAATCAACACTCCCTCTTAGAGAGGAATGTGCTCTAGTAATACTTCTTCACCAGAAGCATCACCCTGATCCATGACATCGGTCCTCTGTGCTCCTAATGCTCGGCTACTACCCTTCATCCACTGTGTTGTTGCTTTCTGTACTGCTACCCATGACACTGTCACTTGTCACTGCTTCATCTGTACTGTAGCTCCCTCTCAAATGCTACATCATGTTTCCCATAGCACTGCCACTGGTAACTGCTGCACTGCAACTCAGTTGCTGAGAGTTAGGCAACTGAAAAACCATCCCAAAAACCAGACATACAAGTCAGTGTGGATGCAACTCGATGGTGAAGCTCCCTCTGTTGCTAATCTATGATGACCCTCTAATTCTCTGCGTAAGCACTCCGCTGCACCTCCGTGCACTACGTTGTTGCTGCTACGCTACTGCTACCTCTGCTTTGCGTTGCTTCAGACATTAGCATTCTAGCTCTGCCATTGTCGCTCCATCATCTCTCGCACCAACTGACACCCATCACTCTACTACTATCATTAAGGGCTCTCGTAACCGTATGTGATCCAAGAGTTTGGGCACCTCAAGGATCCTACCCTCCACCATCTGTAGTTCAATATATAGATCTATTTTGCCCCACTTCTTCTCTAGAGGCACATGAGCATTCATAGCCACATCGTCATCATTCCAATGATCACCCTTAGCTGTTGTAGCCTTTGAATCAGAATCTTCCTTGCCCTCTTCTTCTGAGGACAAGTTGTGGAGAAATGTCCTAGTTCACCACAGCTGAAGCACCTGAACTTTGAATGGTCTTTCTTCTTCTTCCCCCATTGTCCCTGTTGTCCCTTAGATGCGAGGGCCGCATCTTCCTCCTCCTCCTTGATCTTGATTTTGCCGCTGGTGTTGCCTGCCTTGGTCAACTTCCTGATCTCTTCTTGTCGAAGAGTTTCCCACATGTCTTCCCAATTTGAAAGTGTCGCTCTGCCCAAAATGCCTTGGAAAAAGGTCTCCCACTCTTCAAACACTACATTGAAGGTTGTCCTGACCTATAGACCCTCATCAGGAGTGGCCCACATAGCAGCTAGCTGATCACGAATCGCCTTCAATCTAACGAGGAAGGGGTCGATTTCCTCTCCCTAATGCATCTGAAATAACTGAAGTTGATTCTCCAAAAGCATTCTCCTTTGGACAGAAGTCCCCTGATAAATTGAGGTCAACGTCGTCCACATCTCATTTTTTGTGTTCTTTTCAGCAATGTGTGGGACCACATGATCCTTGACCCTATCCATAATCAAGCGCTTGGTTCTTTCTTGCGCTTCCTTGTACTTCTAAAGAACAAAACTGCCCTTCCATCCGTGGCAACTAGAAGGACAAAGACCTGAATCCTCTGTGTTGGTTCTGCATCACTTCCTCTTGGACTGCGTGAGCCTCTGCGTCAGCTCTGCCTGAGCTAGACAGGCTTTGCGTCACCCCTCCTAGGCCTACGTTGTCCCTCTACGTTGCCTCTTCCTGGATCTGCACTGTCACTCGAGACTGCAGCCTTCCTGCAGCAAAAATTTATATCTTCGTTGATGGCTTCAGCCCTCCTTGATCTGCAATAGCTATGATACAATGTTAAAATTTATGAATTTACTAAATAGAAATCCTACAACACTAATCTGATTTACTTCTCCAACCTGTTTTATTAACTTAATAAGTTATTTTTCTGAATAATACAAGAAAAACATCGAAGTAAATACACTACCGCCTACACAAACATACAGATCAAGTACTAAATAATTAAGCACATTCGACAAAGGACATAAGATTTTTCAAAAAAATGTCCCCGGAAAAATCCAATGCGGGAAAACCTGTGTAGCAGCTCTTGAGGGTTTTATTATTATGCAGATTTCTGAATACAAACTAGGGTACCAGACTACCAGTAGTGGTTTACCCAACAGAGAAAATCCCGGCAGAAGTACTTCTATCTCTGGAGACAGATATTATGGTTGATTCAGCTCAGAATGAAGAACCCCACAGGTGCCTACGCAATCCCCAGCAAGTTCCGCGTTGATACTACATCACCCTTTAGTGTGGTTGCATCACCCTTTCCAATCTACTAAATACGAGCCCGATCTGGCCCACTGAAACCCCAGCACTGCCCATTTTGGCTCTGCGTCAACTCCTCTAGGCCTGCGTCACCCCTCTGGGCCTGCATGAGCCTTTGCACTGGCTCTACGCGAGCCTGGCTGGGCCTGCACTGCTCCTCTAGTGCTGATCTGACTCTCTGCTATTGTATTCTCGACCTTAGATCAGAAATCCCACTATCGAATTGCCCCTCGTTGCACTGCAAGCTCACTCAAAATTTCTCAGTAAACCGTGCCCCAGAATTTTGACTTAGCTCAAGTGTTGCCACTCTATGTGTGTTCTCCAACTGACCCCAAGCCTTCCTTTAATAATTTTCTTGTTGATGAATCAACGATCATGATCTAATCTCTAATCGATGGCTAAGATTAGAAAAGACTTGATCTTCGTGACTTAGAACATTCTCACACACATGTTTAAATTAATTCACGTTAATTATTTTATTTCCCTAAGTTTTAACTTCGGTTCCATTTAAAATAATTAATTATTTTAATAACTTAGATTCTGGGTGGAATTTCTCCAAACGATTTTTGGGTCTTCGAGATCTCATGTGTCCTAGCCCCTCGACAAAGTTTAGTTTCGGAGCTAGAGCACATCCGATGCTACCCAAAAATCAATAGTCAGGACTCGGGTGACAGATGCATCATACTGAACACAGTTGGTTTAGTATTTTGGATGTTCTTCTATTGCAATTGGCAGCAGTAACATATGAGAGGGAGTTACAGTGAAAATGCAGTGTTAGCAACAATTCAGCAAGGTCAGAAACAGCACAGATGCAGCTCATATCAAATTTGCGCAGTGGTTGGTGGGCAGCAGTAGCTAGACATCAGCAGCATGACAGGAGATGATGCAGAGACATGGTGTTGTGGTAGCAAGTGCAGCACTAGAACACATTCCTCGCTAGAAGGGAGTGTTAGTTTTTGTAGCATCGGATGTGTTCTAGCCACGAAATTTTGTGGAGAGGCTGAAATACATGAGTTATCCAAAACCCATAAATAATTTCTGGAAAGTCCGCCTAGAAATGGCTTAGTTAGATTATTAACCAGCTTTTAAAATATTTCCTAAGTGTAAACTTAGGGAATATGGTTAATTAATCAGAATTATTTAAGTCAAGGTGAGAATCATATAGAAACTCACACAGATCGACTCCAAGATGATTCTAGCCATCAATTATGTTTTAATCTTGGTCGTTGGTGCTCCAACAAAGGATTATAAAAGGAGGTCGATGTAGTGATGGAGAATATGCTTCAGCAGTTCAATTTCATAGGCAGATCGATTTCCAAAGTAGCAGCACTTAGTTGTCGGAGAGAGAGTCGGTGAGATCGAAGCAGTGTGAGGACAGGGATAGTGATTTGTAGGAAATATTTCCAGATCCAAAGAGGCAACATCAAGAGGGTTGAGTTATCCCAGAGAGGTAGCGCTGAGGGACAGTGCGGTTGCTTCAGTTCTGTAGTTCGATTTGGAGGAAGGAAAAGTCATTCTCAATTCCAGAGGCCGAGAAGAAGTCCCAGAGGACCAAAGAGACAATTTTCTCAGCATCCAAAGGTAGAACAACTTCATCAGAGCCCAGTCTGAGGCAAGTCGTCCAGCCAGCTACACAGAGCTCTAGGAGGCTGAGTTTTAGTAGGCAAGCCGTGATAGAAATTGCTTGTGGGAGAAGGGTAATTTCCATTCAGTATTTTTCCCAAATTTTCTTGCAGTTTGGATTGCCAGTTGGGCATCCATAGATGTACTCAGATTTCACTGCTGCATAATAAAATAAACCCTCACTACTGCACTATTTTTCCCAAGTTGGGTTTTTCCAAAAATAATTGTGTAAATTTTATGTGTGCGCTAGCATTTCTTCCAGCGTTTATGTTCCCGCAGTTTTATTTGTCAAGGATGCAATGTGATTTATTCAGTATTTTCCGTAGAAAACAAATTGTTAAATAAAATTAACAATTAGAAGAATAATTTCTAGTTGCTGCAATAGGATTCCTGTACAGGATTTTTCGCACTTTCTACCTTAAGGGAAGCTCAAGAGTGGGCAAAAAAGATAGAAAAACTCAAAAGCACTCGAGGAAAATCAGATGTTCCAAGATTCACAAGAGGGAAATTTTCAGGGTCAAAGGGGAAAGTGAAAGTCAAGGAAGTTGATAGTGACCCAATCAAAGAGCTCACCCAACTAATCCAATCAATGGAAATCAACCATGCCAATCAACCAATGCCAATAAAAATAGGTTGGTTGCTATGGAAAGGTCACAAGCACAAAAATTTTAGCCAAAGTCCAATGATAGGTGGCAGAAAAATAAGTCATTCACAAGATCACAGGCCTCCTAATCCATTGGAATCTACTAATCTAGTAGATCAGGCACCCCCATACTGTAGATCATGTGATGAATTTCATGATGACGCCACTTTCCCTGTGGTTAGAAGAATTGTTGAAAGTGGTTTGGCAAGTACTAGTGATCAAATCAATGTGGTGGGTACGCAACATGAGGTTTCCATGGATAATTGGATAGAGCCTGGAAAAAAATGGACCTCTAAAACTCGATGTCCCATGAGAAAAAAATTCCCTCTACTGTGTGTGCTTTCCTCTTCCACCCAACATTGATTATGCTGTTGCAAAACCCTTTGCATCCAACCAAAGAATCTGCTCAGCGAAAATATGAGTTGATGCAACTCCCTTTGACTATTGGAATCACTATTCTGGGCAAATCGAATTTTTTGTCAACCAGCAACAAAAAAATGAACCCTTGCCTAGCAATTTGATCTTCTTGTCTAGGTACTGCGCAGCCTCTGAGAATTTTGACCTGTTGCTCCCTTTGAATAACAAATTTTTTTTTTCTGCTTATGAGCTTCTCGGCTGATCACTCAAAACTAAAATCCTATTTCAGCAACTAGAAATTATTTTTCTAATTGTTAATTAATTTAACAATTTATCTACTACGAAAAACACCAAATAATTCACACTGCAACCTTCTCAAATAAAACTGTGGAAGAAAATAATGTTGGAAACTGAGAAAATCTAGCACACACACATATCAAAAATTAACACAGTTATTTTTAGACAAATGTCCGTGGAAAACCCAACCTTGGGAAAATCAGTGCAGCAGCCGAGGGTTTTTATTATTATGCAGTAGTGAAATTTCGAGTACAATCTAGATGCACAAACTAGAAATCCACTACAAGAGAAACTGGTCACAAAAATTACTAAGGCAAATTTTGTCTCACCTGGCACTGGTCCAACTCAAAAATTGGCTCTGAATGGGCTGCACGAAACTCCTGCATCAACCTTTGCGTCAAACCTTTGCAGGCACTAGAATGCTCTGCTTGGAACTGCAACTGATCAAGTCGTCTGCCCAACCCAACCTTTGATAATGACTCGTTGGCACCTTCTGAAAATATTTTCTGCCTCTAGCAACTAAATCGACCCTCTGTATGGAAAAATCAAACTCTACCTCTGAAGCTTTTGTGCTGAATATGCCAAGATTCACTAAGGAAACTCGACCCTCCTGTAGTTGACTCTTCGGATCTAGAATAACTTTCCTTTGGACTCACTATCTCTACCCCTCACTGTTTCTGCTTCCTTCTCTGGGTTTCTGGCAACTGTTGCTACTCTCTGTAAATCGAACTTCCAAAGAAATCGAAACCCACAAGTGTATCCTCGATCTACTCATCGACTTCTTCTTATAATCCTCTGTTCAAGCACCAATGGCCAAGATTAAAACTTAATCAAGGGCCATGATCATATCAGAGTCGATCCGTGTGAGTTTCTAGTGATTCTCACCTTATCTCAATTTATTCTGATTAATTAACCCCTTTCCCAAAGTTTAGATTTTGGAAATAATTAAAAATGGGCTAATAATATAATTAAGACACTTCTAGGTGGAATTTCCAGATAATATTTATGGGTGATGGAGATCACATGTGTTTTAGCCCCTCTACCATGTTTCGAGACTAAAACACCTCCGATGCTACAGAAACTAAAACTTCCTCTTAGCGAGGAAGGTGTTCTCTCTAGTGTTGCACATACAGCCATGACACCCTGTTTCTGTACCACCCTTTGTCACGTTGCTGATGTTTGGCACTACCCACCAACTACTGCGCAACTCTGATGTTGCATTCGTGTTGTTGCGGACACTACCATACTGCTGCCAACCCTGCATCTACACTACAACTCCCTCTCATCTGTTGTTGTTGCAACTGCAACTACTGCAAATGAGAAGCATCCAAAATACTAAATCAATTGTGCTTAGTATGATGCACCTGTCTCCCAAGTCCTGACTATTACTAGCTGCTGCACTTTCCACTGAAGAATTTGCGTTGTTGCTGACTCTGCACTGCTGCCAACTGTACATTGCACTCTCGAGCACCTAATTGCTACTAGTCTGCAATTTCCACTCTGGAATCTGACTGCATCATTGACATTGATCCATCCTACTACGGAATGTTGTGGGCCCACATAGCTAGTAATGATCCATGAGGAGGACACGTCAATGGACCCTACCCATGTCTGTAACTCTCTGGGACTACAACTCCATATCACCCCACCTCACTCCTGGAGGTATAGTTGCATACATGGAAAACTCTTCCTCCAACCTGGAGGACAGCTTGTCAATCTCAGTTGACATTGTCGCCTAGTCTTGCTTCTCCATCTTGTCCTTCTTTCTGAGAGAACACTGGGTACCATAGTGACCAAGCTCACCACATCTGAAGCACTTGACCTTTGACAGGTCCTTCTTCTTCTTTTCTCCCTGTCCTTGACTAGCATCCTTTGATGCTAGGGCTACATTCTATTCCTCACTCTTCGGTCCCTTGCTGCTACCTCCGATGATGATGCTCTTCACTAGAGCGCACCTCAACTCCTCTTGTTGGAGATTGGACCACATCCTGTCCCACTTAGGCAAGGTTTCTTTGCCCAAGATACTCTGGACAAATATTTTTCAATCATCTGAGACATTATTTAGTGCTAATCGTACAAGCTTTGTGGGTTGGGGTGCCTCCCCAATGGTTCTTATTTGATCTTGGACTTCCTGAATCCGAGTGAGAAAGGCATCTATGCTCTCATCGTTTTGCATCCTGCTGCCAACCATGCATATACATTGCAACTCCCTCTCATCTATTGTTGTTGCAACTGCAACTACTGCAAATGAGAAGCATCCAAAATACTAAATCAACTATGCTCAGTATGATGCACCTGTCTCCCGAGTCCTGACTATTACTAGCTACTGCACTCTCCACTGAAGAATCTGCGTTGTTGCTGACTCTACACTGCTGCCAACTCTACACTGCACTCCCCAGCACCTAACTGCTACTAACCTGCAACTGTCACTTTGGAATCTGACTGCATCATTAACATAAATCCATCCTAATACTGAATGTTGTGGGCCCACGTAGCTAGTAATGATCCATGAGGAGGACACCTCAATGGACCCTGCCCATGTCTGTAACTCTTTGAGACTACAACTCCATATCACCCCACCTCACTCCTGGAGGTATAGTTGCATACATGGCAAACTCTTCCTCCAGCCTGGAGGACAACTTGTAAATCTCAGTTGGCATTGTCGCCTAGTCCTGCTTCCCTATCTTGTCCTTCTTTCTGAGAGAACATTGGGTACCATAGTGACCGAGCTCACCACATCTAAAGCACTTGACCTTTGACAATTCCTTCTTCTTCTTCTTTTCCCCCTATCCTTGACTGTCATCCTTTGATGCTAGGGCTACATTCTCTTCCTCACTCTTCGGTCCCTTGTTGCTACCTCTGATGATGATGCTCTTCACTAGAGCGCACCTCAAATCCTCTTCCTGGAGATCGGACCACATCCTGTCCCGCATGGGCAAGGTGTCTTTTCCCAAGATACTCTGGACAAATAATTGTCAATCATCTGAGACACTATTCAATGCTAATCGTACAAGCTTTATGGGTTGGGGTGCCTCCTCAATGGTTCTTAGTTGATCTTGGACTTCCTAAATCCGAGTGAGAAAGGCATCTATTCTCTCGTCGTTCTGCATCCTGGTACTCCTCAGCTTCTCCTAGAGAAACACCTTCCACTGCTCGGAATAACTCTGAAATAGCTCGAAAAGAGCATCCCACATCTCCTTGGTAGTGATTTTGCCAACTACATGTGAGACTATATGATCTCGAACTCCATCCAAGATCATTCGTTTTTCCTTTCTCCATTTCTTTTTTGTACTCCTTGAGTTGATTAAAATTCTGGGTTACTGCTACCACATTGTCCACATAGTTCTTCAGACCATATTCATCTAGAAGGAAGAACATCCTAGCCTTCCAAAGGATATAGTTGGAGGCTCTGTCCAACCTATCTTGATCTCTAAATCCTGTTGTCGCCATCTCGATTATGTAGAAAACTCCCTCTTTCCCTCTGTTTGGTTGTTGCTTATGCTATTCGCACTCCCTTCTAGAGTGAGAAGATCCGCTCACAACTACTGCCAATCTGCCTGGAAAAAAAATAGACCTCTCAAACTCAAAGTACCCTGAGAGAAATTCCCCTTCTTCTGTGTGTGCTTTCCTCTTCCACCCAACGCTGATTTTGTTGTTGGAAAACCCTCTACGTCCATCCAAGGAATCTGCTCAGTGAAAATATGAGCTATCGCTGCTCCTTCGTCATCCTCCAGGTTAAAAACAAGTTTTCTTGTAAAAATGAGAGGTTGAAGAGATATAGGAATGTTATATGGGACACATTGGAATTCTTTGATGCATTAAACTTGGTGGTAATGCCTAGAGAAGAAAACAAAAGAGTTGCTTGTTTGGCAGTGGAACCTCAAGAAGAGTTGATAAAGCTCCAATAAAAAATGGAAATCAATTTCAGGCCATCAATACTAGATAACATAGATTATTGGCAGGTTTTTTATGATGAGAGGTAGGTAATAAGGTTCATCAACAATATGAATAAGTTTTTTTACTTTCAAGTTAGTTACAAAGAGGAAGGGGGTAGATATGTTGAATTTCATAATGACAGGATAAACCCTACCCCTAGAGGACTTGTTGCTTTGGAACAACTTTTTGATAGAAAGGATGCTCACAAGGAAAATAAAGAAAATAAGTTGGAGCCTAGGGCTCACATTGAAATCAACATTTGGACCAAGGAAGATCCCAAAATGGTAAAAAATTGAAATGGGACAATCGAAGAGGAAAGAATGCAACTACTTAACCTACTCCAAGAGTATAGATATGTGTTGGCATTTACTTATGAGGAGTTGAAGAGTTATAGAGAGGATGCAATGCAACACACTATAGCGCTTAAGGATTAAAATGTCAAGCCTTTTAGGCAAAAAATGAGATAGCTAAATCCTAAGTTAGCCCCCTTGGTACAAAAGGAACTCCATAAAATGTTGGCAGTAGGGATTATAGAACTCATACTCTACATTCTACATCACGTTCAAATTTGGTCATTATAAGGAAAAATAATGTATCTATCAGATTATGTGTGGATTTCAAAAACCTCAACTTGGCATGCAAGAAAGACAATTACCCTTTGCTAAACATGGAAACTTTATTACAAAGGGTCACATGGTCTGGCATGATGTCAATACTAGACGGGTTCTTCAGATACACTCAAGTTATGGTAAAAAAGGAGGACCAGCACAAGACCACATTCACCACTCCATGGGGAAAGTTTGAATACTTAAGGATGCATTTTGGTTTGTCTAATGTTGGAGCCACATTTTAGAGGGCTATCGGTTATAACTTCAAAGGTCTCATTGGAAAAATCATAGAAATCTACCAAGATGTCTTAACTGTTTTTTCGAAGAATGGATCAACACACATTAGTCATCTTAGGAAAATCTTCGATAGGTCCAGGGAATATAGTATCTCCCTAAATCCAACAAAATCCATATTTTGGGTGACTGAAGGCAAGCTGCTAGGCCACATAATTCAAAAGATGGGATAAGGATCGATTCAGAAAAGGTAGAAGCAATTGAAAAGGTCCCTTTACCCCACAACATCAAGTCATTCTTAGCTCTCTTGGAGAAAATTAATTTTCGTAGGAGATTTATCCCAAACTTTGTTGAGGTGGCAAAGACCATTCAAGCTCTTCTAAAGAAAAATGTCAAATTTGAATGGAGTAACCAAGGAAGAAAAGTCGTTAGAGATATTAAGGCATATATAGCAAGGGCTCTTGTGCTAGTGAGTCCTAATTATGCAAAGAACTTTATGATTTTCTCATATGCTTCTGAAGAGACAATTGCAAGAGTATTGCTCTAGGAAAAAAGATGAGGAGCGGAAGCAGCCAATTGCTTTCATGAGCGAGACATTACAACATTCAGAATTAAACTATCATACTATGGAAAATCAAGCTTATGCCTTGGTCAAATAACTCAAGCATTCTAGGGTATATGCGGGATATTGTAAGGTCATAGCTTTTGTCTAGCATTTAGCATTAAGGGATATTCTGACTCAGACAGATTGCTTGGGAACTAGAGCTAGGTGGTTCACAGAGATTCAAGAATAAAATAAATTTTCATTCCTTTATCTTCTAGAGCAGATATGGATACAAGATTCTTTTTCAAACTAGGTACGTATAAAACTTCTTGCAAAAAAATAGATTTTCCATCATCCAACTGAAATGAAACTGAACCATAACCTTTTACTTGGTGAGTAGAATTATCTCCAAGGATAACATTTAAAATAGTTTCTCTCTCAACTAGATCAGAGAGTGCTTCTTTGTAATCAATAGAATGTTTGGAAGCACCACTATCAACTAGTTAGTTATCAAATGAATCTGCAGAAGAACTGGAAAGAGCAAAAACAAGAAAATATTCTGATTGAGTTTCTGTTGCAATATTTTTATACCTTGGATTTCTTGTTTTTTTAGAATGGATTTTTTTTTAATTTTTCAAAAGTGTTTTTCTATAATCAGATTTGTTTTTTAATCTAGGTTTTCTTATTTCTCTACATTCATGAGCAAAGTGACCATGCTTTTGACAATAAAAGCATCTAACTTTTGACATGTCTAGATTCGCTTTAAAGGAAATATTTGATTTGAAAGCATATTTCTTTGAAAAATGATGAGAGCCTTTATTACATTTCTTTCTCCTGACATAGGTTGGAAATGCAAATGGATCTATCAGATTATGTGTAGATTTCAAAGACCTCAACTTGGCATGCAAGGAAAGACAATTACCCTTTGCTAAACATGGAAACTTTATTGCAAAGGGTCACAGGGTCTGGCATGATGTCACTACTAAACGGGTTCTTCAGTTACAATCAAGTTATGGTCAAGAAGGAGGACCAACACAAGACCACATTCACCACTCCATGGGGAAATTTTGAATACTTAAGGATGCATTTTGGTTTGTCTAATGTTGGAGCCACATTTTAGAGGGCTATCGATTATAACTTCAAAGGTCTCATTGGAAAAATCATAGAAATCTACCAAGATGTCTTAACTGTTTTTTCGAAGAATGGATCAACACACATTAGTCATCTTAGGAAAATATTCGATAGGTCTAGAGAATATAGTATCTCCCTAAAGCAAACAAAATCCATATTTTGGGTGACTGAATAGGTTATCCTTCTTCATGATGTGAAATTCTCCCTCTAGAGATCATTCTGGCCTCATATTGAATACACTTTCCTAGGAGCTCATCAAATGTGGGAATAGTGTTGATATTCCTAATGGTGGTGATAAAATTCTCCTAAAGAGGAGAAAGGCCTCCAAGCACAGTCAACACCATTTATTTTTCAGGTACAACTTCACCAACTGTTGACAGTTGGTCATTCTCAGGAAGTATGCTTGAACCATTTATCCTTTGTTCATCTTGATGTCCCTTAGCTGATTCCTCAAGGTAATAATCAAGTTCAAGTCACTAATTGCAAACATGTCAATTAGTTTGTCACACATTTATTTAGCTTTCTTCAAACCAGAAACATAAGTAATGAGATGATCACAAAGAGAATCAAAGATAATTTTTCTAGCTTTGATTTCACCATTTTTATGTTTGGATTTTGTTAGGTCCCTATATTACTAGTATAGTCCCTTATTTTGTTAGTGTAACCCCCTTATTGTTATTATTGTACCCTTGTAACCCCCATATTTTTATTATTGTGCCCTTAAATTATTATTGTTAGGTTGGCTAGGATTACATTGTGGCCCCACTAAGATTACATTCTGGCCCCATGGACTCCTATATATAGAAAGGAGGTTTTGTAAATTGTATCATCCAAGAATTGTTCATTTATGTAATGTATTGGAGGTTTACCCCTCGAAGTGGCTTATTTCTAAGGTGTTGATATCTCTTTTCTTCTATTTTTGGAGCTAGTTACACAACATTTGGTATCAGAGCTTTGGATTCTAGGGTTTCGATGCTCCAAACAGGTCATCGTGGAATATTCGCTATAACTTTTTTTCTACGAAGTTTCAGAAGCTAAAATTTTTAGGGTGCAAAGATAAAATCCTGAGGAATATTGTCTAAAAATTGCAAATCTTGGTTTGCAATATTTTCGGAGATATGATCTGTGGAAGTCAGGTCTTTTTTCAGGCTCCTAAACAGGTCATCGTGGAATTTTCACTATAAATTTTTTTCTAAGAAGGTTCAGAATCTGAAATTTTTAGGGTGCGAAGCTGAAATCCTAAGGAAACTCGTCAAAAATTTTCAGATCTTGGTTCACAATATTTTCAGAGATATGATCTGTGGAAGGTAGTGCTTGTTCAGGCTCCCAAATTTCATCTCAAAGAGGTGATTGTGGGAAAAATTCATAAATCTCTCTCTGAGCATCGGATTGGAGTGACGAAAAAAGTTGTTGCAAGTACACAGACTGTAGTTTCTTGGCTATCAATTTCAGAGTCAAAGGATGAAACCGTGACACGTGGCAAGTCATACAAGTTTGCTTTACTGAACCAATCCATAATTAGGTCATTGTGGGAGATTGGACACAACTTTGTCTTGGAGAATCCAAATTAGGTCAGAACTGTGGCATTAAAAAGAGAATTCATAGGGCTACATTGGTACTAAAATTCAAATATTGAAGTGCTGCAATCACAGAGATAATCCAATTTCAATATCGAGCTCCTCAAAAACATGAAAAAGGTGTGTATTTTGTTTTTCCGAATTGCATAAGTCTTGTTTGAAGAATCAATTTGAATTGATTCCAAGGGCATATTATAGAATAGATATCAGTATTGGGTTCTAAAATATGCCATGTAAAAATAACTCAAAACCCATTAAGCCTTCAGAAGGCTCTACTATGACTCATGAAGATGAAGCATTGCAACATGATCTATCTAAATTACAAGAGCAAGTGCACCAAATTTCGCTCTCGCAAAGAGCAACAAAAAATGAAATGGAAGTTTTGAGGAAAGGAATGGAAGCTAAGATGGATGGCATGGAAGCTGGCATGGAAGCTAAGATGGAAAACATGAAGAATGATCTAAAAGCAGACATGGAAGGTTTGACAAAGTTTATACAAGAAATGTTTCATAATGGTGAAAAGATAGTAGAAGAAACTCATGATGAGAACAAAATAAATGTTAATCATGATTTCACAAACTCTAATGTTGGCGGGAAGAACCACCATATTCCAAAAATGGAGATGAGGAAGTTTGATGGAAAGGATCCTGTAACATGGATACTAAAAATGGAGCAATATTTTGATCTCCATAATGTGCAAAACACACAAAAGGTACGCATTGCAACTTTACATTTAGAACAAAATACATTTGTATGGTATCGATGGCTTTTCTCCTGTAAAAAAATTGTCACCTGGTCAATTTTTACGGAGGAAATGATAGCACATTATGAGGATACAAAGAGCAACACCTTCTTTAGCCAATTGATAAATCTCAAATAAAAGGGCTTAGTGGGGGAGCACATTGAGGACTTCCAAAAATTGAATATAAAGGTAACTGAGATTCCAGAGGAAAAACGGATTGATCTCTTCATAAGCACTTTAAAGGATAACATCCAACAGGGAAAATTTTAGGGGCGAATTTTAGCCCAAAGGCGAATTTTAAGGGATTTTAAATTTTATTAGGGCGAATTTTTTATATAAAACCCATTTTCTATAGTTTAATAAAGTTAGCCCAATAAATATTTTAAAAATAATTAATTCTTAAATATTAGCCCACCAAAAAAAGGGCGCATAAAACTGGAAACATGAAATTCGCCTCCGATTTTCCAGATTTCCATGGCATTCGCCTGCATTTACAGGGTCAGAGAGAGAGGTTACAGTGATTCGCCCCATTTTTTCACTAGTTCGAAGAGGTGGCTGGGCTTTGTGCACACCGATTCTTGATGGCTGAGTGAGGCCGACCCTCTCTGGTCCGTTAGGGCCTCCCATAGTTCAAGGTTTCTGGGTGCAAGATCAGCACAGACCCATCTAAACCTGGGTCTGATATCTACCTCTAGGTTGTGAAGGTTGAGGTTGCATATCTGAAGGTCCATACGTGAACAAGGTTTCGATTGGCTGTGCTAGTGTCCATATTCAGGGCACCCAGTTAACTGACATAGTGGATCGAGTGAAACAAGTCGTGGCGACAATTAGAAAAGGTGTTCGAGGACAATACTAGGAATATTTTGGGTGGTGAAACGCTACACAACTACTTTCTTGGGATATCTTCTGTTAAAAGATAAATGTTCAATCTTTGTTCTAATTTTTGGAATTTTAAAAATAATTAATTATTAAATATTAGCCCACCAAAAAAAGGGCGCACAAAACTAGAAACATGAAATTCGCCCCCGATTTTCCAGATTTCCATGGCATTCGCCTAGATTTACAGGATCGGAGGGAGGGGTTAGAGTGATTCGCCCCATTTTTTCACTATTTAGGAGAGGTGGTTGGGCTTTGTGCACACTGATCTTCTTGCTGGCTGAGCGAGGCCGACCCTCTCTGGTCCGTCCATCTCTGGTCCATTAGGGCCTCCCATAGTTCGTATTTTGGGTGGTGAATCGCTCCTACACAGCTAATTTCTTGGGATATCTTCTGTTAAAAGATAAATGTTCAATCTTTGTTCTCATTTTTGGAATTTAAATCTTTATACTCTGATATGAAGATGAATTTGTGCATAACGTATATGTGAATTCATTTAACAATGAAATGGCCATGTGTTTTTCATGATTTCAATTTGTTGGGTTTTCATTGGAGACCAAATTTGGGTTTAAATGGTGAACTGTGTTGTTAATGGTCCATAATTTTTAATTGGGTTCAAGTGGTGTAATTGTTTGCTGGGAAGGCATTGATGGGGATGCCATATTATAATCAATGATCTGTGAAGGGAGGCAATTACTTTGTAGGATGTCTTGTACCAACTGCTTTGGGAGCAAAATTTTGTAAGTCGATTTAAGGGGTAAGTCTCATCACACAGGGGAAGGATATACCGATGCATGCTTTCACATGGATCTCTCCAAACTTATTACAAAATTCCATTCTTTCCCTATTATCGATAAGGTTAATCTTGCTATGACAAAGATAAGCTTAGTGGACCAATTGATCTCTTTGTTGATAATTTTGGTATTGGGATTGCTTCAATAGAAAAAGCTTCTCTCACCCTTAATCTACTTTCTCCAACATTATGTTCAATCCATGATGCAGACGATGATCGCGCCTACACAACTACTTTCTTGGGATATCTTCTGTTAAAAGATAAATGTTCAATCTTTGTTCTCATTTTTGGAATTTAAATCTTTATACTCTGCTATGAAGATGAATTTGTGCATAATGTATGTGTGAATTCATTTAACAATGAAATGGCCATGTGTTTTTCATGATTTCAATTTGTTGGGTTTTCATTGGAGACAAAATTTGGGTTTAAATGGTGAACTTTGTTGTTAATGGTCCATAATTTTTAATTGGGTTCAAGTGGTGTAATTGTTTGCTGGGAAGGCATTGATGCGGATGCCATATTATAATCAATGATCTGTGAAGGGAGGCAATTACATTGTAGGATGTCTTGTACCAACTTCTTTGGGAGAAAAAGTTTGTAAGTCGATTTAAGGGGTAAGTCTCATCACACAGGAGAAGGATATACCGATGCATGCTTTCACATGGATCTCTCCAAACTTATTACAAAAGTCCATGCTTTCCCTATTATCGATAAGGTTAATCTTGCTATGACAAAGATAAGCTTAGTGGACCAATTGATCTCTTTCTTGATAATTTTGGTATTGGGATTGCTTCAATAGAAAAAGCTTCTCTCACCCTTAATCTACTTTCTCCAGCATTATGTTCAATCCATGATGCAAACGGTGATCGCTCCTACACATCTACTTTCTTGGGATATCTTCTGTTAAAAGATAAATGTTCAATATTTGTTCTCATTTTTGGAATTTAAATCTTTATACTCTACTATGAAGATGAATTTGTGCATAACGTATATGTGAATTCATTTAACAATGAAATGGCCATGTGTTTTTCATGATTTCAATTTTTTGGGTTTTCATTGGAGACCAAATTTGGGTTTAAATGGTGAAATTTGTTGTTAATGGTCCATAATTTTTAATTGGGTTCAAGTGGTGTAATCGTTTGCTAGGAAGGCATTGATGGGGATGCCATATTATAATCAATGATCTGTGAAGGGAGGCAATTACATTGTAGGATGTCTTGTACCAACTGCTTTGGGAGAAAAATTTTGTAATTCGATTTAAGGGGTAAGTCTCATCACACAGGGGAAGGATATACCGATGCATGCTTTCACATGGATCTCTCCAAACTTATTACAAAAGTCCATGCTTTCCCTATTATCAATAAGGTTAATCTTGCTATGACAAAGATAAGCTTAGTGGACCAATTGATCTCTTTGTTGATAATTTTGGTATTGGGATTGCTTCAATAGAAAAATCTTCTCTCACCCTTAATCTAATTTCTCCAGCATTATGTTCAATCCATGATGCAGATGGTGATCGCTCCTACACAGCTACTTTATTGGGATATCTTCTGTTAAAAGATAAATGTTCAATCTTTGTTCTCATTTTTTGAATTTAAATATTTATACTCTGCTATGAAGATGAATTTGTGCATAACGTATATGTGAATTCATTTAACAATGAAATGGCCATGTGTTTTTCATGATTTCAATTTGTTGGGTTTTCATTGGAGACCAAATTTGGGTTTAAATGGTGAACTGTGTTGTTAATGGTCCATAATTTTTAATTGGGTTCAAGTGGTGTAATTGTTTGTTGGGAAGGCATTGATGGG
>CM076581.1:820899118-820941533 GCA_034641835.2 Pinus albicaulis | reverse complement strand
CCAAACTGGCAATAAAAGTTGGGAAAAATACTGAATGGAAATTACCCTTCTCCCACAAGAAATTTCTATCACGGCTTGCCTACTAAAACTCAGCCTCCTAGAGCTCTGTGTAGCTGGCTGGACGACTTGCCTCAGACTGGGCTCTGATGAAGTTGTTCTGCCTTTGGATGCTGAGAAAATTGTCTCTTTGGTCCTCTGGGACTTCTTCTCGGCCTCTGGAATTGAGAATGACTTTTCCTTCCTCCAAATCGAACTACAGAACTGAAGCAACCGCACTGTCCCTCAGCGCTACCTCTCTGGGATAACTCAACCCTCTTGATGTTGCCTCTTTGGATCTGGAAATATTTCCTACAAATCACTATCCCTGTCCTCACACTGCTTCGATCTCACCGACTCTCTCTCCGACAACTAAGTGCTGCTACTTTGGAAATCGATCTGCCTATGAAATTGAACTGCTGAAGCATATTCTCCATCACTACATCGACCTCCTTTTATAATCCTTTGTTGGAGCACCAACGACCAAGATTAAAACATAATTGATGGCTAGAATCATCTTGGAGTCGATCTGTGTGAGTTTCTATATGATTCTCACCTTGACTTAAATAATTCTGATTAATTAACCATATTCCCTAAGTTTACACTTAGGAAATATTTTAAAAGCTGGTTAATAATCTAACTAAGCCATTTCTAGGCGGACTTTCCAGAAATGATTTCTGGGTTTTGGAGAACTCATGTATTTCAGCCTCTCCAAAAAATTTCGTGGCTAGAACACATCCAATGCTACAAAAACTAACACTCCCTTTTAGCGAGGAATGTGTTCTAGTGCTGCACTTGCTGCCACAACACCCTGTCTCTGCATCATCTCCTGTCATGCTGCTGATGTCTAGCTACTGCTGCCCACCAACCACTGCGTAAATTTGATATGAGCTGCATCTGTGCTGTTTCTGACCTTGCTGAATTGTTGCTAACACTGCATTTTCACTGCAACTCCCTCTCATATGTTGCTGCTGCCAATTGCAATAGAAGAACATCCAAAATACTGAACCAACTGTGTTCAGTATGATGCATCTGTCACTCGAGTCCTGAATATTGATTTTTGGGTAGCATCGGATGTGCTCTAGCTTCGAAAATAAACTTTGTCAAGGGGCTAGGACACATGAGATCTCGAAGACCCAAAATCGTTTGGAGAAATTCCACCCAGAATCTAAGTTATTAAAATAATTAATTATTTTAAATGGAACCGAAGTTAAAACTTAGGGAAATAAAATAATTAAAGTGAATTAATTTAAACATGTGTGTGAGAATGTTCTAAGTCACGAAGATCAAGTCTTTTCCAATCTTAGCCGTCGATTAGAGATTAGATCATGATCATTGATTCATCAACAAGAAAATTATTAAAGGAAGGCTTGGGGTCAGTTGGAGAACACACATAGAGTGGCAACACTTGAGCTAAGTCAAAATTCTGGGGCACGGTTTACTGAGAATTTTTGAGTGAGCTTGCAGTGCAACGAGGGGCAGTTCGATAGTGGGATTTCTGATCTAAGGTCAAGAATACAATAGCAGAGAGGTAGATCAGCACTAGAGGAGCAGTGCAGGCCCAGCCAGGCTCACGTAGAGCCAGTGCAAAGGCTCATGCAGGCCCAGAGGGGTGATGCAGGCCTAGAGGAGTTGACGCAGAGCCAAAATGGGCAGCGCTGAGGTTTTAGTGGGCCAGATCGGGCTCGTATTTAGTAGATTGGAAAGGGTGATGCAACCACACTAAAGGGTGACGTAGTATCAACGCGGAACTTGCTAGGGATTGCGTAGGCACCTGTGGGGTTCTTCATTCTGAGGTGAATCAACCATAATATCTGTCTCCAGAGATAGAGGTACTTCTGCCAGGATTTTCTCTATTGGGTAAACCACTACTGGTAGTCTGGTACCCTAGTTTGTATTCAGAAATCTGCATAATGATAAAACCCTCAAGAGCTGCTACACCGGTTTTCCCGCATTGGATTTTTCCGGGGACATTTTTCTGAAAAATATTATTTCCTTTGTCGAATGTGCTTAATTATTCAGTACTTGATCTGTATGTTTGTGTAGGCGGCAGTGTATTTACTTCGATTTTTTTCTTGTATTATTCAGAAAAATAAATTATTAAGTTAATAAAACAGGTTGGAGAAGTAAATCAGATTAGTGTTGTAGGATTTCTATTTAGTAAATTTATAAATTTTCACATTGTATCAGAGTTATTGCAGATCAGGGAGAGCTGAAGCCATCAACGAAGATATAAATTTTTGCTGCAGGAAGGCGGCAGTCTCGAGTGATAGTGCAGATCCAGGAAGAGGCAACGTAGAGGGACAACGTAGGCCTAGGAGGGGTGACGCAAAGCCTGTCTAGCTCAGGCAGAGCTGACGCAGAGGCTCACGCAGTCCAAGAGGAAGTGATGCAGAACCAACGCAGAGGATTCGGGTCTTTTTCCTTCTAGTTGCCATGGATGGAAGTGCAGTTTTGTTCTTTAGAAGTAAAAGGAAGCGCAAGCAAGAACCAAGCGCTTGATTATGGATAGGGTCAAGGATCATGTGGTCCCACACGTTGCTGAAAAGAACACAACAAATGAGATGTGGACGATGTTGACCTCAATTTATCAGGGGACTTCTGTCCAAAGGAGAATTCTTTTGGAGAATCAACTTCAGTTATTTCAGATGCATTAGGGAGAGGAAATCGACCCCTTCCTCATTAGATTGAAGGCGATTTGTGATCAACTAGCTGCTATGTGGGCCACTCCTGATGAGGGTCTATAGGTCAGGACAACCTTGAATGTAGTGTTTGAAGAGTGGGAGACCTTTGTCCAAGACATTTTGAGCAGAGCGACACTTCCAAATTGGGAAGACATGTGGGAAACTCTTCGACAAGAAGAGATCAGGAAGTTGACCAAGGCAGGCAACACCAGTGGCAAAATCAAGATCAAGGAGGAGGAGGAAGATGTGGCCCTCGCATCTAAGGGACAATAGGGACAACGAGGGAAGAAGAAGAAAGACCTTTCAAAGGTCAGGTGCTTCAGCTGTGGTGAACTAGGACTTTTCGCCACAACTTGTCCTCAGAAGAAGAAGGGCAAGGAAGATTCTGATTCAAAGGCTACAACAGCTAAGGGCGATGATTGGAATGATGATGATGTGGCTATGAATTCTCATGTGCCTCGAGAGAAGAAGTGGGGCAACATAGATCTATAGAATGAACTACAGATGGTGGAGGGTAGGATCCTTGAGGTGCCCAAACTCTTGGATCACATACAATTACGAGAGCCCTTAATGATAGTAGTAGAGTGATGGGTGTCAGTTGGTGCGAGAGATGATGGAGCGACAGTGGCAGAGCTAGAATGCTAAAGTCTGAAGCAACGCAAAGCAGAGGTAGCAGTAGCGTAGCAACAACAACGCAGTGCACGGAGGTGCAGCGCAGTGCTTACGCAGAGCATTAGAGGGTCATCATAGATTAGCAACAGAGGGAGCTTCACCATCGAGATGCATCCACACTGACTTGTATGTCTGGTTTTTGGGATGGTTTTTCAGTTGCCTAACTCTCAGCAACTGAGTTGCAGTGCAGCAGTTAGCAGTGGCAGTGCTATGGGCAACATGATGTAGCATTTGAGAGGGAGCTACAGTACAGATGAGGCAGTGACAAGTGACAGTGTCATGGGTAGCAGTACAGAAAGCAACAACATAGTGGATGAAGGGCAGTAGCCGAGCATTAGCAGCACAGAGGACCGATGTTGTGCATCAGGGTGATGCTTCTGGTGAAGAAGTATTACTAGAGCACATTCCTCGCTAAGAGGGAGTGTTGATTTTTGGGTAGAATCAGATGTGCTCTAGCTCCGAAACTTTGTAGAGGGGATTGGACACATGAGATCTCCAAGACCCATAAATCGTTTGGATAAATTCCACCCGAAACCTATGTTATTCAAATAATTAATTATTTTAAATGGAGCCTAAGTTAAAACTTAGGGAAATAAAATAATTAAAGTGAATTAATTTTAAACATGTGGGTGAGAATGTTCTAAGTGACGAAGATCAAGTATTTTCTAATATTATCCGTAGATTAGAGATTAGATCACGACCGTTGATTCATTAGCAGGAAAAGTATTAAAGGAAGGCTTGGGGTTAGTTGGAGAACACACATAGAGTGGCAGCACTTGAGCTAAAAGTCGAAATTCTGGGGCATGGTTTGCTGAGAATTTTCGAGTGAGCTTGAAGTGCAGGGAGGGGTAATTCGGTAGTGGGATTTCTGATCTAAGGCCGAGAATACAATAGCAGAGGAAGATTAGCAATATTGGAGCAACGCAGGCCTAGGAGGGTTGACGCAGGCCCAGCTAGGCTCACGCAGAGCCAGCGTAGAGGCTCACGCAGGACCGAAGGGGTGACACATGCCTAAAGGAGCTGATGTAGAATCAGAAGGGACAACGCTGGGGTTTCAGTGAGCCAGAGCGGGCTTGTATTCAACAAATCGGAAAGGGTGATGCAACCACACTGAAGGGTGACATAGTCTCGGCGTAGAGCTTCCTGGGGACTACGTAGGCACCTGTGGGGTTCTTCATTCTGAGCTGAATCAACCATAATATCTGTCTCCAGAGATAGAGGTACTTCCGTCGAGATTTTCTCTGTTGGGTAAACCACTACTAGTACCCTAGTTTGTATTCATAAAACTGCATAATAATAATACCCTCAAGAATTGTAGCACCGATTTTCCCGCATTGGGTTTTTCCGGGGACATTTGTCCGAAAAATCTTGTATCCTTTGTCGAATGTGCTTAATTCTTTAGTACTTGATCTGTATATTTGTGTGGGCAGTAGTATATTTACCAGAAAAATAACTTTTTAAGTTAATAAAACAAGTAAGAGAAGTAAATCAAATTATTGTTGTAGGATTTCTGTTTAGTAAAATGAGAAATTTTCACACTGACTGCTACTAGCATATGCACTGTCACAGAGGAATATGTTGTAGAAATTATATGCACTAAGCATGCATATGTCCAAGATCCACCTGATTTCACACTATTTAACTTTATGCAAGATACTGAATCTATTCTACTTGTTAATCTTTTGCGGAAAATTTAATTGCACACACATGTGAAGCATAAACAAAAATAATCAATCGCACATAACACAGTTTTTATCCGGGAAAACCTAAAGCTGAAAACCATAACTATATATTATGTAACATGGAGATCATATGAAAATGTCATACAAACATAAAAATCTTATCACAAGCTCTCAATACAGTACAATTTCCATACACTAATCAGGCCCAATCTTGCAAATCCATGCATCGATATTTGCCACCTGCTAGCCTGCCTCCACTGCGCAATCCTTGCTAAAGAATAGCTTTGAATGAATTCGAATTACTCTTGGATTGACTGCGCAATCCTCATTGGCAACTCCAATGTGTGTGTGATGCGATCAATGCATCACTATAGTCACAACAGATAGTCTATCTTGCCCTTTCACTTATCTCTCCACTGGTCTCCACTGAAACTGCCATGCACTGTAGTTAACTTCTGTATTGTTCAATTGATTAATGAGTTATTATTTGTGAAGTAATTAACTAATTAATTCACTCCACTCTCACTAGTGTATCAATCAATTAGACTAGATACAACTAGCTCAACTGAGTCTAACTGAGTTAAACTGAATACAACTCCATAACTACTTCTTCCAACTGTGTCATAACTCTGCCACTTGAGTTCTAACTGAGTCCTCCATGCATTAGCTTCAGTAAACCCTTAGGAATTGCGTAATTCCTTATGTCAGCTGATGTGCCACATCTGTGCACTGAACTGAAGTGCTCCAAGAGAATAAGTTGATGTGTAGAGTCTGATTATTATTAAGAGCTAATAATAATCGACATGCATCTATTTTTAGATTGACGATCTATAAATACACTTTGACCAATATTATAAAAATAGAATTTCATCTATTTTTCCAACTTGATCAACCATCCACAAATAACATCTTGCAACTTCTGAAATATGATCATCATGTCTAAAAATAGACATAGTCTAAAAATAGACTTGCGCCAAAAATAGCCTGCAGGCCCACTTAGTGAAGGCGACTCTTTTCACTAAGCTCATCATCTTGTTGAATCTCAACACTCCCTCTCAACAAGATAGGGATTATCCTTCACCCCGATCCTGCTTCTATGGTATTCGAATTTTCTCCTGGTGAGCGCCTTCGTCAGAATATCTGCATCCTGATCCTGCGTAGGAATGTACTAAAGCAACATGATCTTCCGCTGCACACAATCTCTGATATGATGATACCGGATATCAATATTTTTAGATCTATCATGAAACACAGGATTAACTGAGAGTTTAATGCAACTTTGATTATCACAATGTATCACCGTGGGATCTAAATGTGAACCGAACAAACCAACCAGAATCTTCCTCATCCAGATAGCCTCACATGTAGCTAAACTTGCTGCCATGTATTCCGCTTCCGCTGAACTGAGTGCCACGGATCTTTGTTTCCTGCTGTACCAAGAAACTGCCGTAGATTCGATACTGAAAATCCCCCCTGATGTGCTCTTTCTGTCTGTTGGGCTTCCTGTCCAATTTGCATCTGTGAAGCCATGCAACTTCACCTCATCCTTCTATCTGTACCATAAACCATACTCATATGTGCCCCTGAGATATCTCAGGACATGCTTGCCTGCCTTCCAAAAGAGCTTGGTAGGCTTAACCATTGCTTGTGAAAGCTGGTTCACCGCATAGCATATGTCCGGTCTTGTATTGACTAAATACATGAGCGAACCCACCAACTGTCGATAAACAGTGGCATCCACTACCTCTGCCGATGTAGCATCCTCTTTCTTCCAATTTCCTGGAAGAGGAGTGTCGATAGGCTTGCAGCCTTGCAAGTGAAACTTCTCCAGTATCTCCAATGCATACTTGCCTTGAGACACAAACAGTTCACCTCCCCACTGCCATATTTGCAATCCAAGGAAATAATGAAGGAGGCCCAAATCCTTCATCTCAAACTCCTTTGCAAGATCTGCCTTGCATGAGTGTATCAACTGCTCATCACATGTTAGTATTAAATCATCAACATAAAGTACAATGATTAAAATCTTACCCTCCACCACAATCTGGTACAGGTTTGCATCTGCCTCACTGTTGGTGAAGCCAAGTCCAGTGAAATAGCTGTCGATCCAAGTGTACCAAGCACGGGGTGTTTGTTTCAGCCCATACAACATTCTTTTGAGCCTGCACACATGTGACTCGCTACTGAAGATCTCAAATCCTTTAGGCTGCTCAATGTACACCTCTTCCTCAATGATCCCGTTTAGGAACGCAGTATTCACATCCATCTGATGAATGTGCCAACCCATCTGCGCTGAGAGAGAAAGGATGGTTCGTATGGAAGAATATTGTGTGACAGGTGCAAAGGTTTCTTCATAGTCAATCCCCTCAATCTGTGAGAAGCCCCAGGCAACAAATCTTGCCTTATACTTCTCGACGCTCCCATAAGAAACTTGCTTTACCTTGTAGATCCATATTGATCCTACAACTGATTTTCCCACCAGCCTTGGAACAATCTCCCAAGCAATGTTTCTGACAATGGAGTCATACTCGTCCACCATGGCATCTACCCATGTGGGCTCCTGCACCGCTTCTTCAAAAGAAGATGGCTCTGTCACGATACACTTGCTCATAAGAGCCATGTATCTAGTATATCGGTCAAGTGTTTGTCTCTGTCTGTGTTGTGATGTAGGGACTCCTACATTATGTGCCACATCAAGCTTCAGTCTCTCAGCTTCTATGGTACGATTTCTACCTTGTCTGATGTTTGGTTCTGCATGAGTGGACTCCTCCACTCCATGAATCTCCTCTTGTGGCTGATCCACATCTGGAGGCTCATCTTTCGGAACAAGCAGTTCCTTCACTGCATGCAAGTCTAGCTCCCTCTCAAGCATAGCTTGTGCAGCACCCATGATCATTCTGTTCTTCCTCTCCATAACCCCATTCTGTTGTGGGTTATGAGGCACTATGAGTTCTCTTCGAATTCCTTCTTTGCTACAGAAGTCTTTGAATTCACCCGAGATGTATTCACCACTGTTATCGCTTCGTAGAGCTTTCACTTGCTTCCCTGACTCCTTCTCCACCAATGCCTTGAACTCACAGAACTTTCAGAATGTTTCACACTTCTTATGCATGAATAAGACCCAACATATACGAGAATATTCATCAACAAATATTACATAATACCAGTGTTTTGCTGTTGAAGCAACAGAGAATGGTCCACACACGTCTGTGTGAATTCTCTCCAGGATCACCGAAGCACGGTTCTCCTTCTCATGAAAGGTGGTCTTCACAAACTTACCCATAGTACATCCCTTGCACTGATCTGAC
Source organism: Pinus albicaulis (assembly GCA_034641835.2). Lineage (NCBI taxonomy): Eukaryota > Viridiplantae > Streptophyta > Pinopsida > Pinales > Pinaceae > Pinus > Pinus albicaulis. The sequence continues at coordinate 820,933,151 of CM076581.1, read as the reverse complement.
TGCGCAAGAGTACCCTTGGGAAGTCCAGTAGAAATTTTGTGCAAAATCTTCAAAGCGCCACGGTGAAGATGGCCCAATCTCCTGTGCCATAATTCGCCCTCATCCCGGCTCACCACTTCTTCTGCTTTGCCCACCATTGCAGCACTGCCATCTACCTCCAGCTTGTAGAGATTCTTAATTTGAACCCCTATCTTCTTGGTTTGACCTGTTGTTTTATGTCGAAGGAAGGATTTTACCTCACTGAAAACAACATCATAACCCTTGTCTTCCAGCATTGCGACTGAGACCAAGTTCTTCTTCAGACCTGGAACATGCATAACATTCTTCAACAAGAATGGATTACCGGACTCCCTCTCAAAGGTAATGGTCCCAATGCCAGTCGCACTATACTGACCATCGTCGCCCATCTATATATGCATCTGGAGGTTCTTCTCCTCCAAGTCACTAAACAACTCTTTGTCTCTCGTCATATGGAAAGACGCACCACTGTCAAGATACCACACCGATCCCATGCAACTTGAAACCAAGCATGCGATCAAGGAAAATTCCAGCTCAAATTGCGAGGCTAAGGCCTCTCAAGCTGCAGATCCAACATCCTGCTTATTCTTCTTCTTCTGTGGACAGTTAGTGGCGAAATGTCCATGCTCGTGATAGTGAAAACACTTCACTTTGGACAAATCCTGCTTCTTCCCTTTAGCACCGGATTTTGAAGGATTTTTCTTCCCCTTAACTTTCATTTCTTTGGCAGCCAAAGTGAAATTCTCTTCATCTTCATTCTTCGATGAAGATCCATCCCTGGTACCCCGCCTTATCTCCTCCTGCACAAGATCCAACCAAAGTCGCTCCCATCCCGGCAGTTTATCCCATCCATTGAAAGAGTCGTCGTAGCTATGCCAACTCTTCGGAAGCCCAAGGAGAGCCAAGCTCACCAAGTCTTCATAATCAACAGTAACCCCCACACTTCCTAGCTCATCCTTGTAGTGGAAAAACTTCGTGAGGTATTTTGGAATACTGTCGCCTTTCTCCATTTTTATTTTTCTGAGCTTGTCTTTAAGTGCCAACTTCCTCTGGTCACTTCTGATTTGGAACAAGTCTGTCAAAGCCTTCCACATTAAGAATGGAGTGGCTATCCTGTGAAGGCTGGACACAATATGGTCCTTCACACCTTCCAATAGAATTCTCCTCGTCTTTGTTGTCTTCTTTTGCCATGCGTCAAGTAATGCAACATCGCTAGATCCCGGCTTAGGAACATCGCTATCGATGAACTCCTTCAGCCCATTATCCTCCAGCACCGCCTCCATCATGTCCTTCCAGGCTATGTAATTCGAGCTCCCATCAAGGGCATACTCCAATCTCAACCCGTTGAAAGACATTTCAATGTATACTCGATTTCTGCACCAAGAATCCTCTGTAGGAAATTCGAATTGTCCACCAGCACAAACTCACTTCACAATTGCAATCTTCAATCAACAATGCTCTGATACCATGTAGAAATTATATGCACTAAGCATGCATATTTCCAAGATTCACCTAATCTCACACTATTTAACTTTATGCAAGATACTGAATCTATTCCACTTGTTAATCTTTTGCGGAAAATTGAATTGCACACACATGTGAAGCATAAACAAAAATAATCAATCGCACATAACACAATTTTTAACTGGGAAAGCCTGAAGCTGAAAACCCAACCTATATATTATGTAACATGGAGATCATATGACAATCTCATACAAACATACAAAGCTTATCACAAGCTCTCAGTACCATACAATTGTCATACACTAATCAGGCCCAATCTTGCAAATCCATGCACCGATCTTTGCCACCTGCTAGCCTGCCTCCACTACGCAATCCCTGCTGAATAATAGCTTTGAATGAATTTGAATTAATCTTTGATTGACTGCACAATCCTCATTGGCAACTCCAATGTGTGTGTGATGCAATCAATGCATCACTATAGTCACAACAGATAGTCTATCTTGCCCTTTCACCTATCTCTCCACTGGTCTCCACTGAAACTGCCATGCACTGTAGTTAACTGTTGTATTGTTCATTTGATTAATGAGTTATTATTTGTGAATTAATTAACTAGTTAATTCACTCCACTCTCACTAGTGTATCAATCAGTTAGACTAGATACAACTAGCTCAACTGAGTCTAACTGAGTTAAACTGAATACAAATCCATAACTACTTCTTCCAACTGTGTCATAACTTTGCCACTTGAGTTCTAGCTAAGTCCTCCATGCATTAGCTCCAGTAAACCCTTAGGAATTGCGTAATTCCTTCTGTCAGTTGATGTGCCACATCTGTCATTGAATTGAAGTGCTCCAAGAAAATAAGTCGTTGTTTAGAGTCTAATTATTATTAAGAGCTAATAATAATCGACATGCGTCTATTTTTAGTTTGACGATCTATAAATACACTTCGCCCAATATTCTAAAAATAGAATTTCATATATTTTTCCAACTTGATCAACCATCCAAAAATAGCATCTTGCAACTTCTGAAATATGATGATCATGTCTAAAAATATACATAGTCTAAAAATAGACTTGCGCCAAAAATAGCCTGCGGGCCCACTTAGTGAAGGCGACTCTTTTCACTAAGCTCATCATCTTGTTGAATCTCAACATATGCACTGCTATTGACTTTGCATTGTTTCCAACTCTGCACCGTGCTCCCCAACATCTGGCTGCTATTAGTCTCTACAACTGTCACTCAAGCATCTGACTGCACCAGCTGCCACTGGTCCATCGTGGTACTGAATATTGTGGGCCCTCATAGCTAGGTACTGATCCAAGAGGTGGACTCCTCAAGGATCTTTCCCATTTGCAGTGCTCTCGGGATACAAAACCAAGTCACCCCACCTCACTCTTAGAGGTGTATCAATGAACATAGCGAAGTCTTCCTCCAGCTTGGAGGAAAGCCTATCGATATCTGCAAAAGCTACTTGCTAGTCTTGCTTCTCCTCCTTTTCCTTCTTCTTGAGAGGACACTGGGTACTGTAGTGGCCTAGCTCACCACACCTAAAGCATTTGACCTTCGACAAGTTCTTATTCTTCTTCCTTTGTTCCCCTTGTCCCTGACTGGGACCCTTATATGCAAGGGCCACATTCTCCTCCTCCTTCACCTGCTTCGATCCGCTGTTGTTGCCACTGATGTAGCTCTTCAGAAGAGCTCGTCTCATCTCCTATTGTTGCAACCCAGCCCACATCCTGTCCCATCCAGGTAGTGTGTCTTTGCCCAATATACTTTGGAAGAAGGCCTGTTAATCCTCTGAGACACTATTGAGCGCCAACCGCACTAGCTCCGAAGCTTGAGGTGCTGCCCCAATAACTCACAACTGATCTTGGACTTCCTAAATCTTGGTGAGGAAGGGGTCTATGCCTTCCCCTTTGTGCATCTGGATGCATCTCAACTTCTCCTCAAGGTACATCTTCCACTGCTCGGAAGTAACTTGATACAACGTGGCGAGAGCATCCCACATCTGCTTGGTAGTTCCTTGCTTTCTATATATGAGACTACATTATCCCGGACTCGATCTAGGATCAACTGCTTCACCTATGCCATCTCCATTCTGTACTCCTTCTGCTAATTTTCATGTGTGGGAACCACCACCACATCATCGATATATGCCTTCAGGCCAAATTCATCTAGAAGGAAGGAGATCATTGCCTTCCAGATGACATAGTTGGAAGCATTATCCAACCTTGTCTTGATCTATTAGTCCTGCAATGGCCATCTCTGATAAAATGTCAAGAACTCCCTCTTTTCCTGTGCTTGACTGCTGCGCACTTCCTCCTAGACTGCGTGGCTTTGCTAGGTGCTATTGTCGATCTGCAACTAGAAATTTGAACTTCTGAGATTAGAAGTTCCCTGAGAGAAATTTTCCATGTGTGTGCTTTTCTTCCACCCGCTGCAAGTTCTGTACTAGAAAATTGCTGCAATACCCTCTGCGTCCAGCTAGAGATCTGTCTAATGAAAAGTACTGGGCTGCTCCCTTTTCTTTTGGAATCAATCGATCTGGAAAACTCAAATTTATCTGCCTCTCAGAAAAAATTGAATCTCCTCAAGTAATTCGGCCACTTGTCATAGTGACTGCGCTGACCTTGAGAATTTCGGCTCGCTGCTAGCTTTGAGCAACGAAATTCCTTCTTCTTCACCTCTAAGCTCTTTGACTGATCAACTATGCTTTGATACCATGTGAAAATTCCACTACCAGAATCCTATTGCAACAATTGGAAATTATTCTCCTAATTGTTAATTTTATTTAGCAATTTAATTTTAGTTTTCTACGGCAAATACTGAATAAATCACACTGCAACCTTCACGAATAAAACTGCGGAAAAATAAACGCTGGAAGAAATGATGGCACACACACATGAAATTTACACAATTATTTTTGGACAAAAGACCCCGGAGAAACCCAACTTGGGAAAACCAATGCAACAATGAGGGTTTTATTTTATTATGCAGTAGTGAAATTTTAGTACATCTATGGATGCCCATCTAGCAATCCAAACAACAAGAAAATCTGGGAAAAATACTAAAGGGAAATTACCCTTCTCCCACAAGCAATTTATGGCACGACTTTCCTACCAAAACTCGACCTCCTGGAGCTTTGCGTCAGCCTCTGCGCTGCTCTGCATAGATGGCTTGATGACTTGCCTCAGACTGGGCTCTGATGAAGTCGTTCTGTCTTTGGATACTGAGAAAATCGTCTCTCCAGCCCTCTGGGACTTCTACCCAGCCTTTGGAACTGAGAACAATTTTTCCTTCCACCAAATTGAACTGTGTGACTGAAGCAACCATATTGTCCCTCAATGTTGCCTCTCTGGGATAACTCAACCCCCTTGTTGCTGCCTCTCCGGATCTGGAAATATTTCCTTCGGATCACTGTCCCTGCCCCTGACACTGCTTCGATCTCACTGACTCTCTCTTCGACAACTAAGTGTTGCTACTCTGGAAATCGATCTGCTGAGGTGTATTCTCCATCACCACATTGACCTCCTCTTATAATCCTCTGTTGGAGCACCAAAAACCAAGATTAAAACATAATCGATGGCTAGGATAATCTTGGAGTTGATCCGCGTGAGTTTCTATATGATTCTCGCCTTGACTTAATTAATTCTGATTAATTAACCATATTCCCCAAGTTTAGACTTAGGAAATATTTTAAAAACTAGTTAATAATCTAATTAAGTGTACGAATTTACAGGGTAAGTTCCGTAGATCGAGAACCAAAGGTCACCGCTCACAAACATATCACAAATCAGTACACTAGTATAATCACATGGTTAAAACCCTTGTAGAGGGAAACAGTCCAAAGCCTGAGCCAATGTGGCCACTTCAGGCAATTTATTAATATAAAAAGAAAGGTTACATATGTTTCTCTCATAAACGGTTAACCAACAAATGACCCTCCATGCTCGTTAAATAGAGTTCATGGACCAATCGGGTGTTAAGCCATGGATCAAGTGTCGTTAATACCGAGGAGAGAGATAACCGTCGAAACACTACAAATCTTGACCGTTGGATTATAAGTTACAATTGTACATGGTAAAGAAAAACACTTTACCTAACTCTACACTAGACTAAGTTATTCTTAACTATTTCCTGTGTCGGAATATCCTAACATCCCCCCTTAAGAAAAACTTGGGATAGGATTGAAGGATTTACAAAGGTGACACAAAAGGAGCCTATTTCCTATGTGTCGAAATATCCTAACATCCCCCCTTAAGAACAAATTGGGATAGGATTGAAGGATTTACAAAAGTGACACAATAGGAGAAGGAAGGAGGCATTAGAGCCTATCCCCCCTTAATGACAACTTTCCTGAACTCCAAGCATGGAGTGAAGTTTGGTAAACTTCACTTTTGTGAGAGCCTTTGTAAAGATATCGACTAATTGATCATTGGTTAGACAATACTGCATTTTAAGAACACGATCATGAATGAGCTTTCTGATGAAGTGTATGTGGAGTTCAATGTGTTTCATATGCTGATGCTGAACTGGATCTTTACATAGCTGAATGGCACTCTAATTATCACACCAAAGTCTAGTTGGATGCTTCTCATGAAGACCAAATTCAGACAGGATCTGACGAAGCCACATGGCTTCCTTGCTGGCTTCAACTGCACCACGATACTCTACTTTTGCTGAAGAAAGAGAGATGGCACTTTGTTTCTTACAAGACCAAGTAATAGGTCCTGAACCAAGAGTGAATACATATGCTACAGTAGAATTTCGATCATGAGGGTCACCAGCCCAATCAAAATCAGTGAAACCAATCAACAATGGAGATGCCCTTGCACTGTAATGAATCCTGAATTGAACGGTACCTCGAATATATCAAAGTATTATTTTAGCTTCTTTCCAGTGAATTTCATGAGGTTGGTGCATAAACTGAGCAACAAGACCAACAAAAAATGAAAGGTCAGGATGGGTATGGGTGAGATATAGAAGTTTACCAACAATTTGACGATATAAGGTAGCATCAACTTCAGGGGTAGTACAAGTGACTAAAATCTTGACTCCAGACTGAAGGGGAGAAGGGGTTGGCTTACATTCTTCCATGTGAAAGTGGTGTAGAAGATCACAGGCATACTTGAGTCTTGGACTGAGAGAGGGTAATGCCTTCCTTGGATTGCAAGACTTGAAGACCAAGGATGGTGAAGGACTTACCCACTTTCTTGGTGTAGACAATGTTGTTAGAATGACACCTAGGAAAGCCATTATCTAACATAAATCTATCCATTTTGGCATACCAAGCCCGAGGAGTTTTTTTGAGACCATAGAGAGATTTCCTAAGGCAAAAAACAAGGCTAGAGTCATTTTGGATTTCCATCTGGTCCAAACTTGGTTTTGTAAACCCATCTGCATCTGACAATTTTTCTTCCTTTTGGAAGAGGAACAAGACCCCAAGTATCATTCGCCAATAAGGAACGATATTATTCATTCATAGCTTCATCCCAATCTAGATGTCTGGAGGCTTCTTCAAAGGTTTCTGGATCAAGATGTTCTGGAACTTGAGCCAATAAGGAAGAGGCTCTTTCAAACTGAGAATGTGTACATCGTCAATTGGCAGGGTCACCTGCAAGAGAACCTGCTACATCCCGAGTAGAGAGAACCCATCTTGGAAGTGGTGGAGTATAAGGAACGATTTCAAGAGGTGGAGGAGGATTGTCATCCTCATTGTCATCATTTGAACTAGAAGGAATGCTATTAAAAATAGAAGAGAGAGAGAGAGAGAGGTGGCACATATGCTGAATTAGGATCGCAGGCCAAAGGTGGCACACCCACCAAACTAGGCTCGTAGGCCGATATATTTTCATCAAATTTTACATCTCTTCTAATGATTATATTTTTGGATTTTGGTTGAAGAAGTCTATATCCTTTGACATCTTCAGAATATCCAACAAAAATGCATTTTTCACTCTTAGGTTCTAAGGCTTTATGTTTCGGATTGGGAATATGGGCCCAAGCATCACTTCCAAAAACACGAAAGTGACTTACATCTGGTTTGATGGAGCTCCAAGCTTCTTCTGGAGTTATATTCTTTAAAACCTTAGTAGGAGTGGATTTACTATGTAATTTGCACAGTTAATGGCTTCTGCCCAAAAATTGAGACCAAGTCCTTTAGATTGAAGCATGCAATTAGCCATTTCTTTTAAGGTACGATTCTTCCTTTCAGCTACACCATTTTGTTGTGGAGTATATGGAACAGTATGTTGCAATTTAATGCCATGCTATGTGCAGAAGTTAATAAATTTTTTGTTAACATATTCGCCTCCATTATCTGATCTTAAATTTAGAATTTGATGTCCAGATTGTTTCTCAACAAAAGCCTTAAAGGCCAAGAACATGTTAAAAACTTCACTCTTTAGTTTTAAGAAGTATACCCAAGTGCGTCTGGAAAAACCATCAATGAAAGTTAAGAAGTGCTTGCAACAAGAGAAAGAAACAGCAGGGAGTGGACCACATAAATCATTGTGCACAAGCTGCAAAGGGGTTGAAGTGTGCCAAGAGGCACGTTTGTCAAAACTATCCCGATGATGTTTTCCGAGTACACATCCAAAGCAAACACCATCTCGGCAAGATACCATAGGAAGACCCATCACCATATTTTCCTTACATAGAGTTTGAAGAGAGTGATAGTTTAAGTGACCAAATTGCTCATGCCAAAGTTTGCTCACTTCATCATTATGAGCAACAAAAACTAAGGGAAGACATGATGACCCATAGTTGTCAAACTTATACAACCTTGTGGAATCATCAGCAATGCCAGTAGCTAAAATATGTTTAGGATCTTTGAGATTCTTGATTACAACATCATGAGGTGAGAATTCTACTATTTTCCCTTCACCTGAATGAGTTATCTGATAAACAAAGAGAAGGTTGCATGACAAGGTAGGAACACATAGTACATCATTAAACTGACCATTATCTAGATGAATGGTTCCAGATCCTACAACACTAAGAGATCTATCATCACCGACATAAATATGTTTGGTGTTACAATCATTTAAAGAAGAGAACATGGCTTTATTTTTGGCCATGTGGTAAGAAGATCCAGAATCAATGAGCCACTCATGAGAAGGAGAAGAGGAAGATAAATTTAATGCATAACCAGATCTTGATGCTTGACAACCACAAGCAGAAAGTGTCATTCCTGAAGATGAAGGTGAAGAGTGATCCAAATTGATGTTGTGCTTCTTCATTGCTGCTTCTAAGGCTTCCATCTTCTTAAAACATTTGGACTCTATATGGCCATCACAGTTGCAAAAGTTGCAATGTCTATCTGTCTTCTTCCCTTTGTTTTTATTTGCTTTATCATTTGGTGAGATGATTTTTCAGTTTGCAGCTAAAATTTCTTAGGACCCTTGTTTGGTTTAGGACCATACTTTTTAGGATACTACTTCTTGGAATTCTTTTGATATGGTTGTTGTTGGGCTGCTAAGGCTTTCTTAGAAGCGTTTCCAGCAGTGATAAGACCAAGGTGTAAGAGTTTTTCTTGTTCTCTTATCAAAGAATCCCAAAAGAAATCAAAAGAGGGATTCTTGTAGGTGGTTCCAGAAGAGATGATGGCTTCTCTAGTGGAATGGAAGGCGAAAAAAAATATAGAGTATGCAGGGCCAAGCTTAGCAAGAATGCAATAGATGAGGCTACCATCTTCCTTTTTGACCTTACACCCTTCTAAAAGAAGTCTAAGGGTCTTGAATTTGGACAAAAAGTCTTCAATAGAGGAGAAATTATTAGGGTCCAAAGAAAGCAACTCATTTTCAAGCTGGCGGGCCCTGATTTGATTTTGAATGCCAAAAATAGTATTTAGCTTTTCCAGGAATTTATCAGGGGTTTCAATGTCAAGGATGTGAAATCGAAGATATTGAGCAATGGACATTCCTATCAACCCTCATGCTTGATCTTGTTTATTTTCCCATTTAGGAACTTTATCATCATTGGAAGGTTTAATTTCTTGACCTGTGGCTATTCTATAAAGCCCTTTACTTCTAAGTATATCTACCATGTGAGGTAGCCATTGGAAATAATTGGTGCTGTTAAGAATAAACGAACATGCACTTTCCATTTTAAAAAAAAACTGAAGTTGAGAAAAGGTAAAAATAACTGCTCCAATGGAAATATCTTGAAAAATTAGGCCGTTTAAAAAAAAACGGCTCGAGAAACAGCTTCCGGATGAAGAAGTTATGCCCTTTTGAAAACACGAGTCAAGAGGAGCGTTAGTTTGCTGTACTAACGCTCTATTCTAGAAGATCACCAGCGTTACTAACGCACTTGTCAAAAGCAGGGAGCACATTATAACACACTGGTCAAGAGCAGAGAGTCACGTTAATGGGCCTTTACTTAGAGTGATTTCCAACTAAAGCGGGTTGATTTCCAAACAAATTTTTAAGAAAAATAACTCTCTTTAATCTGTTTGGTTGTCAACTGTTCTTCCGTGTGCGTGCTTTTTCCTACACACAACACCAAGCAAACAAAGAAATGCAAGCCTTATGGTAGAATGTTAGATTTTTGGTTAGCCTTACCAGCAAATATCTATTTTTTTACTATTTCTGATTTCCCGATATTGCTCAAAGACATGGGGAAAGAGCATACGTAGTAAAAAAAACTTCTTCCTATTTCTGATTTGCCGAGATCGCACAAAGCGCAGAGAAAAGAGCATATGCAGAGAAGATGGTATATATCCGGCAAATAAATAAAACCTAAAAACCGAAATAAACAGAGGGAACCAAAATAAGCAGAACAATGAACAAATATAACTGCAAAACAAATACTTTATGCCTCCAGATCTAAACTGAAATAACTTGGGCAACCGAAACCCTTTTCGCATGAAACGAAAGCTGCTACTCATTGTAACATACGGTTTGGACACAACAGAGTAGTTCTCCAGGCTCGAAATTTTTTAGAAATAGTAGATATACAAAAAGACAGTCGCATGCAGTCAAGCCGGCTTCGGATTTGGATCAACAACGGATGCGGCCCTCAAAATAGCTCTGATACCATGTAGGAATTTACAGGGTAAGTTCCATAGATCGAGAACCAAAGGTCACCGCTCACAAACAGATCACAAATCTGTACACTAGTATAATCACGTGGTTAAAACCCTCGAAGAGGGAAACTGTCCACAGACTGAGCCAACGTGGCCACTTCAGGCAATTTATTAATATAAAAAGAAAGGTTACATATGTTTCTCTCATAAATGGTTAACCAAAAAATGACCCTCCATGCTCTTTAAATAGAGTTCATGGACCAATCGAGTGTTAAGCCACGAATCAAGTGTCGTTAATACCGAGGAGAGAGATAACCGTCGGATCACTACAAATCGTGATCGTTGGATTATAAGTTACAAATGTACATGGTAAAGAAACACACTTTACCTAACTCTACACTAGACTCAATTATTCTTAACTATTTTCTATGTGTCGAAATATCCTAACATTAAGCCACTTCTAGGTGGAATTTCCAGAAATGATTTTTGGGTTTTGGAGAACTCATGTATTCTAACCTCTTCACAAAATTTCGCAACTAGAAAGCATCCAATGCTACAAAAACTAACAACAAACTCCTAACCCCATAGGTCACATTGATACTTAGCATTAAAAATTCTGTATATGAGATGAGGATATTCTTCTTATGGGAATTGATGTCTTGGGGCAAACACTTGACTACATCATTAAATCTTTTGTTGAACTCAATCACTGTTACAATCTCTTTCTTCTTAATTCCATTTAACATGACTAGGAGATGGCACTCATCCTTCATCTCACCCCACTTGATGTTGAAAGCAATTATTATACCATTAAGAGTTGTGAAAGTGTTTTCCTCGTGCTCCAAAAACCAATCCGTGGCATCTAGTTCTAATGAAAGTATAAAAAGACTTGATCCTCGTCACTTAGAACATTCTCACCCACATGTCTAAATTAATTCACTTTAATTATTTAATTTCCCTAAGTTAGACTTAGGGTCTCCATTAAAATAATTAATTATTTGAATAATTTAAGCTCCAGATGGAATTTCTCCAAATGATTTATGGGTCTTGGAGATCTCATGTGTTCTAGCCCCTCCACAAAGTTTCGGAGCTAGAGCACATCTGATGCTACCCAAAAATCAATAGATCATAAGAGCACATCAGGATGTTGCTTCTCATTGGGGTCTACTTCAATTTCTTAGATGAGTAGGAAGCAGAAATTAGTTGCTCTAGGCACTGCCGAGGCTAAATATATTGTAGCTAGTATGGCCTGTTGCGAAGCTATTTGATCGAGGAAGCTCTTTAGTGAGCTATTTGAGCATATGCTGGATACCACCGTGATCTATTGCGATAACCAAAGTGGGATTCACCTTTCAGATAATCCCGTGTTCCACGATCGCTTCAAACGCATTGATATCAGGTACCACTTTATCTGGGATATGGTATAACGAGGAGCAATAAGGCCCCAACACATCCGGTCTAATGAACAAGTTGCAGACATCATCTCAAATCCCTTAGGGAAGGTGAAATTCTTAGCCTCTCGAGAGAGACTTGGAGTCATGGAAGGACCCTCCCATGAGGGTCCCACTTGAGTTGGACATTGAACTTTGGGAGCTCCTAGGGACTTGGGGTACTTCTTGGAGCTATGAGCGGACATAGGGTGAGTGGTTCACCTTCCCCTATTGGTGCGGTGTGTACAGGGTGATTGGTTCACCTTCCCCTGTGATACCCCATGATGGTTGACATGTGTGAGGGTGAGTGGTTCACATTCCCCTGATACCCCATGATGGTTGACATGCGTGTTGGGTGAATGGTTCACCTTCCCCTACAATTGATATATGCATAAGATGAGTGGTTCACCTTCTCCTATGGCATATGAGCAGGATGAGTGGTTCACTTTCTCCTGCGGATGCCCCAACATACATCCTACCCATGTAGTCTGGGACTCAATGGGAAGTACCTCTCATTTTGCCAATGAGTTGGGAAAAGTGGATAGGGACCCTAGCACTACAAATGGACGCATCATGTATTGCCATACTCCCTATGTCTAGGATGCATGACGTTCAACAACTTGATTTGGGATCAAGTCCAATTGAGGTTCTACCTTTATACTGATTTTGTCAATGGAGAGTGGCAAGGTCTTGTGACTCACTCTTGATCGATTCTTCTTCATTATTTATATCAGTGTTCAATAGAGATGAGACGAGATACAAAGATGGTACATGACGACAGGATGGCATGATATGATCGATGATGATGGATGGATTGGAAGGTGGAATTCTCGCTAGTTGAGATGGAGTGTTAAAATTGGCAACTAGGGCCAAATTCCACATTGGACAACTCATTTGATAGAGATGATGATTGCATTGAATTCCTCTTTTCAAGAGGACCAAATTTGATTTAAATATCATCAAATTTGGACAAGCAGAAGTGTGTTTTTGAATTAATGCCCACACATGTAAATTGTCAAGGTCGACCTTATCATCATGTAGGCTCATGAAACCCAAGAGACATGTCATTTCTCCCTCAACGACTTGTATAAATATAAGTGACCTCTCGCCTCATTTGGCATAATCGTCACTCACACATTCTTCTCTCTCCTTCTCTCATTGGTTCGTACAACTATTGGACATATTCTTTGTCTCACACGTTTGGCAAGGAGGATGAATTTCAGACATAATTACAAGGCTGAAAATTCCATATTTTCTTGCAGATTTTGACAGGATTGTTTTGGACATCTATTGGCAAGTCAATTTTGACTTTTGTAATCTCTCATTCTTTGTTGAACATTTGATATAATAATAAGAAGAATTGATCAAATGGTTTTCCCCATCTTGGGGTTTTTCCTTGGCATCCGCCAAATATGGTGTCCTCTTTTCTTGGCTTGTCTTCTGCATTTTGTTATTTCATGTTATATCTACAGTTACAGTCAATGTGAGTAATGGTTAATGTGATTTCTATTGGAAACTAAATTGGAAATTTTCATTGGGCTGCTAAAGGACATTGAAGTAATTGTGATAAGCATAGAACATACCACTGTTAACTAAAATTAACATACAAAGATGAAATGACAGAGAGAAAAGATAGACCCCAAAAGTAAGATTTTTCCTTTTGCTCAGACTTGTTCTTTCTTGGTCTTCAAATGAAATTTCATCTTATTTATACATGTCCAAGGGTTTGACAACCCAATGGACATATCCCTACATTGGCTGATCGACTTGACTTCTTCCTAGGTCGACTTGTATTAATTAAATATATAAAAATGCATCTAGGGCCGACTTGAAGCCCCTTTAGTTATGCGGGAATATCTCTCGATGCTACTAAAAAAATAATAGTAATCAATGCACATTCGCCAAGTTCCATCTTTCCTAGGTACAATTATAATAGGTGACCCACATGGTGAGGTACTTTGTTGAATGACACTTTGTTCCAATAACCATTGCAATTGCTTCTTCACCTTGTTTGTCTCTATAAAAAAATTCCTATACAAGCCAATGTTTGGCAATAGAGAGTCTAACAACAACTTGATCTCGTTCTCAACTTCTCTCTTGGGCAGTAGCCCTTTAGGCTCTCGGAACACACCCTAGTACACCTATAACAACTCTTGTACATTAGGGGAATTTTGAGGTCTAAAAAAGGCCTCCTAAGAAAAATGTACAAAAAAAAAAAACTTTATAAGAACCAATAGGATTCAAGATGATGATGTCAACCATGGGGGATGATTCACCATTTTTCAAGTAAAAGGGTAAAAGGATTAAAAAATAATAAAATAATAAAACTATTTTTTCCACTCATATTTTCAACATATCTCCCAAAGTTTTTATTCAAATTTCGAGTGGGAGTACTCGTTTAATGCAAAATTTAATTCCTTATCCAAGGAGTACCCATGTTGCATATGTTTGATGGACCTTGCTACACGAAAAATGAGAAATACATGAAAAAACGTGATTGCAATCATGTTTTTCATGTATTTCCCATTTTTCATGTAGTAGGATCCATTGAAAGTATGAAACATGGGTACTCCTTGGATGAGGAATTAAATTTTGCATCCAATGAGTACTCCCACTCAAAATTTGAGTAAAAACTTTGGGAGATAAGTTGAAAATAAGAGTTGAAAAAGTAGTTTTTTCTTTTTTTCCTATAAAATTTGATTATGTAATCAAATCTTATTTTATTATTTCCACTATTATTATATAATTTCCTTAGGAGGCCCATTTTAAACCTAAAAATTCCCCTAATGATTGTTGGTTTTGTTTCTTAGTACACTCTTCTAGGGATGAATTAGCTCTCATGAATTCCTCTATAGATTGGTTTTCTCTTTAAAATGACAAAATATATTTCTTGTTAGAACTGATCAAGTTCTTGGCTTGGTTGGCACTTACCAACAAGATCTTTGACCTAACCTTGTGCACATACATATACATACACCTACACATATACATATACATACATATACGAGGGACTTCCAAATACAACTCCACATCAAGTGGAACTACATCCAGCTCTACTTCATCAATAAAATCAACACTGATAGCAAATTTGATTCTACAATGGTTGGTTACCTTTTCTATACTCCTTGTTGATCCATCCTAATGGATATGGGCTAGGATAGTCATGAGTCTTCAGTCCCATTTTTTTGACCATATATGCTACGATGAGATTTTATTGTGATCCTAAGATGAATATAGCATCAAGTTCCATCTTCCTGACTTGTATCTTTATATGGAAGAGTCTAGTCATTTGTGTGTTTTTCTATTGCTAAAAGCTACTCAGATTCACCCCCTTTTGTACGGATGTACAAACAATATTCCTATCCACTTCCAAGTTTCTTTCCATTTTATTTCTCAAACCAATGGCCGTGAGAATTTTCTTCTAAACATCTTTCTTTCTATTATTTGGGTTGAGCTCTGGATGAAAATTCTAGCACTTCTTCTCTGTATGACCATCAATGTTATGGTGGTTTCCGTGGTTGCGGGGATATTTTCACTTGTGTGTTGTGGCTACTGCCTTTTTGTCTTTTCCCCCTTTCCACTTCCTCTTCCCCTTTTTAGAAGCTTCCTGGTGCTCTTTTTTGCTTTTACCCACTTGATTTCATTTCTTCTAGCCTATATTCTCTAGGTACCATGCTTGTACACATGCATCATCCATTGTTTTGGGTTTGAAAAACATCACTTTCTTCCGCAGATGACTATGTTGATCCCCCATATACTTGAGGATCGTGTCTGGGTTCTTTTAGGAGACATCCAACATTATTTCCATCTTCTTGAATTTGGTGGTGTACTCTTGTACACTCTGCCCCTATCTCAACTTGAAGTAATGCCACCAAATTCACTGGTCATCTACATACCCGATATGATAGAACTAGTTCTTTACGAGAGTTTTGAAATCCTCCTACTTAGTCACTAAAGGATCTCCCTCTAGCCTCAGGGTTTTCATGTGGCTTTCCCACCAAGTCAAGGCATGGCTCTCTATTTTCAGACGAACGAATGAATATTTTTGTTCTTTCTCCATATGATGAACACTAAAATAGACCTCTGAATGTTGCAACCAATTATTTAAGTTCAAACCATAAATATCACCTTCACACCTTCGCTTCCATCTTCAACAGGGACTGTGAATGGTTCACGACACTTGAACTAGATTGTTCATTTTCAGGTTCTTTCTTGGACTCCCTCTTTGGTCCTTCTTGATCCCCTGGTTTCCCCTCCAATCCAACCTCTATGTTAGAACCTCCACCTTCTCTGAATAGCCTAAGGTTATTGGTCAAGGCCGTAATGAGGAGGCTCACATTACGATTTATTTTTGTGACTTGTGCTTCCAACTATACAAACCTCTCCTCTATGGGAGCTTGAGGATTATTAATAGATTCATCAATCGTGGCTGGGGTTTTATGACTTTCAACTTAACCAATATGGATCCCTTGCAACTCCCTACAAGATACCCCAAGAAACCTAATCTAATACCAATATCATTTGTAAATTTCCATGGATATTCCACTGTATAGTTTGTCACAGTGCATCTACTAAAATATATTTGAGAATCCAAAATCTACACTATGAGGGTTAATTTCTCCTTAAATTTCAGGATTCATTAAATACCTTATTAAGCTTGTGAATGCAATAGATCAAATATAGAAAATAGAGAACATCGAAATAACTCACTAACCACAATGGACACAAGATATGATCTGGGAAACCCTTATGGTAGAAAACTCAGCTAGAAGGTGAGGCTACTCTTCTCTTTCTCTGAATGGAAATTGATGTCAGTACAAAGCAGTGAGACATGTGGCCTCTAGGTTGTTATAGTACGCAAACCCTCTCGATTTGTTCTCTCTCTCTCTCTCTCAATCCACTCTTCGCTATGTTGCTCATCTATGGGACAAAATGCACTCGGATAGAATGAAGCCCCCTCTCCTCCTAGTGGCCAGGTTATAATACAACACAATAGCCTAATAGTGGTTAAGTTTGACTCCTTCAACTCTTAACTAGAGTTACGATATTGACTCTTCTAGAGTCTTCTTCATAGTGTCCACGTGGCTAAACTCAATGTTATCAGAACTGGACCGAATCGGTCTGAACCAACTTGTCCAGCCGGTTGGAGGGAAAAACCGGTTCGGATTGGTGAACTAGACCATTTTTGGTTGGTTGGGTACCAAACTGGCCTTTTTCATTGAATTGACCGATTTGGTACGGTTTTGTACAATGCTACCAAGGACCCTTTGAGCGCGATTATTTGTCAAAAAAGCAATGACCTATGACAGGGGAACCAGATTTCCCTACTAATGCTATGTAATTCATGGTAATGTTATCTTTCATTTTCATCATTTTACTTAAATTTTTAACATTACCATGAAACGACTCAGGATGTTTGAGAGTGGTTATGATCTCATTGGACTTCATATGGAGAACGTAGAATTTTAGATCTCATTCAAAATCCAACAGACTTAATAATTTTCCAGGATTTTAGGATTGCGGGGATTGCAACACTTCCATTGGATTTTGTCATGTACGAGGGTATGGAACTAGTATTTAATCAAGTGCATATCTCTCTATGTACCTTGAAGTTAGTGGCATTGGTTGTGGAACTGCTTAATGATGGCCTTACTAAAAAAGTACCCATCACTCAAACAGAATCTTGACTTGACATGCTACATTTTTTTTGTCTTATTTTAATTCTTAGAGGGTGATATTGATGACAAAGATTCTAATATAAGGAATGATTTTGATGATATGTAGGCATTTGATGTAGCATGAATTCTTTGGATGCTAGAGGGCATCTTGAGCTTTTTGGTTGATGTATTTTCGGTTTAGAGATGGATTGCACTCGGTGCTATTTTTGTCACGTGCACCCTTGCATGTTATATAAATGAGAAATTTTTCTTATTTGTGTATAAGTGGTTTGGATTCATATGAATGCACATGAATATATATTTTTCTCTTTAAAAGTTAATATTTTATGTGTTTTTGGTTGACCGGTTTATCAGTCTAGTTTTTTTACTGGTTATGGTCCGGTTCTTACTAGTTCTCAGTCTGGGGGGTCTACCAGTTCGATGACTAGTCCGGTTCTGATAACATTGGCTAAACTCTTTTCCATGAGTAACGGGGCTGACATGGCCTCCTCCTCAAATTATGGTGGTTAATTTTTATAGTTCAATTTTTGGGAGGCATGACTTTCTCATATGAGCTCCAATTGAGGTGATTCTTGTGTCGTTGGAAATATCTTAGTGTGTAGATTATGGAATTTAGGCCTATAGAAAGGTCCAGACCACAAAAGTGGTCATTTAAAGCCTCAAAATGGCTACTGAAGTCTTTTCACCCCAAAGTTTTGATACTATGACCGCCGGTAAAAAAAAGACCCTGCAAACTGATTTTTCCAAATTTCCACTCTAAAAGCATTGAGATAGATGGAAAATAATATATTGATCCAATTCGTATCATGCATGCACATTGTCTCTTTTATGCCTATTTTGGATGGATTTGTCCTAGGTATCCTTTACACATTTACTGGGCATGTTGCATATCTCTACTTAAGGGGTTGCATAGTTCCAATTTATGTGGGCTCATGTGTTTCTGCTCCTATTGCCCATATATCTTTGATAACTTTTATGCCTTCCAAGGATGGTGTGTTTTTGCCTTAGTGTTTGCTTGGATCCTATTTTTTTATTCAATATCCTAACATGGAAACCTTATATCTGATGAAAGTTGTCTTTTTGTTAACTGAAAATCAAAATTACATTTTGTTCACTACGAATAGTTTCCTACTATTTTATACCCTAGATTGCCAACTTTGGCATTGGTGATATCTTTCTTGATGTACAGAATGCAAAATCCAAGCTTTGAATGCTTTTCAGATGTAGATTTTGTAACTTTGGTTTTCTGACGTCCTTTGAGGCGCCAATGTAGATTGTTTTTCGTAAACTTCTGTAGAAGTGTGCTTGTAAAGGCATTCTTAATAAATGAAAAGAAATCTAATCATGTTTCCTTGATTGATGCAGATTGAATGAAGAAATGAAAGGGATGGGAAGTTTAGCTGGTCAACTATATCCTTCTCTTTGTTTTCTGAATTTGCGTAAATGCTTATATGGTTTAACTATTGCAACTGTAACTAAATAAAAACATATGGTTAACAGCTGAAGGAGAAAAAAGCAGTAATGTCAAAAGGTATTGGTAAACTTAAAGCTAGAAAATAAGATGAGGCTCTTGAATGGAATATATTTAGAAGCTATAAATGGAAAGGAAAGTGAGGGCAGTGGCAAACTGTGATGTTGGAGAGTTAGAGGGAGATATGTATGTTAGACTATAACATAGGTTTGGAAATCATTACAACATATTTTGAATTTCTTAACAATTTAAAAGAAAATTGTTGAGGAAAATAGTGGACAACTTAGATTCATTAGTGACACACTAACTCCCTCGCACGTAGAGTTCTTAACCCCATGCACAAGTGCATATCTAATTTGATGCCTTCATTGTTCTTGGCTTGTAGATCTTCCATGCTATGGTCATTCTTTGATCTGAATGGTAAGTGGGATTACTATGTTTCATGCAGTCACATTATTGTAAAATATTTGTCTTCAATAGAGACTTGCATGTTTTGTAATGAGGCAAATCCTACATGTTATATTGATTTG
Organism: Pinus albicaulis; assembly: GCA_034641835.2. Classification (NCBI taxonomy): domain Eukaryota; kingdom Viridiplantae; phylum Streptophyta; class Pinopsida; order Pinales; family Pinaceae; genus Pinus; species Pinus albicaulis. The sequence goes on along the minus strand of CM076581.1, from coordinate 820,913,531 downwards.
TGAGTTATCTCTGATTCAAGTTTCTTGCAGGCACTTGCATGTACAATAATTTGGACAGGATTCAATCTCTGATTTGAGGTTATAGTGAAAGATGATAATTATACGGTTCTCTTTACACAAGTAATAAACTTTTATGAAGTTTAATTTTGATTATTTTACTTGGTTAATGTTTTGAAAGCATAAAAAATTATTGCAATAAATCCTCTGTTCAAATTCAACCTATACATATGCATTGATATCTTTCCAACCATCTGCAAACTGTAGCTATATAGATTTTAGAGAATATATTAGTTTTATGTAGAACATGTTCATATCCGTTGGACCACTTCCTAGGCACAAAACATATCAAGCATGAAAATGACATTTGGTTATTTCTAGCTTATGCATTTCACTAAAACATCAATATTTTATGTACGCCAAATTTCTTTGTTTTTTTATTATGTAAATATTAGAGTTGATAATTTAACTAGACCAAACAACATTACTTTCTACACTAGTGAAAATCCCAACTTTAACTAGCTTTCAAATGTGTTTTTATGAAGACCTATGCTCATTTTGAATTGTTATGGCAGAGCATAAATGTTCATGTCAAGTATTTTTTCCTCTAACATGTTGAAATATGTAACTAGGTTCAGTCTTCATAATATTCTATGTACTATTGATTTAATATATTTGATGTAAAAGAGAGAAAATTATTATTATTTTATAGCACGGGTTTCACACTCAAGGTCGATTTGTTTTAGGTCAAAGTACACATTGTGTGCTTCTAGGTTTTGTCATAGAGTCTAAAAGCCAAAAGAGTCATTGTCATATGTAGTAGACCTTATTGGGCATTTTGTGTCAAGTCAAAATAATTTATTTTGAGTCAAAAAGTGTAATAATACTCCTCCAAGATCAAGTCGGTCTACAGAGAAGAAGTCGACCTCATTAGGGCCATTCATCCTCCTTAGAAGCCTATATACAAGATGAAATTTGACCTCATTTGAAGGAGCTGATCCAAGCAAGTTCAATCAAGAAAGACGAAAGAATAAGCAAAGGGCTAGATCTCAAGAAGAAAAAAGAAATTCTGAATTTTTTCTCACTCTCTCTCTCTTTCACTTGTGAAGAAGAAGCTAGGGTTTTTGCAACTACAAGGACGAAATTTCAGATCTCCAAGAAGGGTTGAAATTCTGATGAAAGGAAACAAGTTTTGAATTTTTTTTTTCTAGAAGGAAGAAGCAGGCCAAGCAAAGAAGTAAGGAGGCCTAAAATAACCTCTTTCTCCTACACGTGAAAAGTTGCAGAAGGGCCGAAAAAGTGCAGACCCGCAGTGAAGGTAGAAAATTCGTTGTTGGGGTCAAAGTTGTACAAATAAATAAGAATTTACTTGGGTTGACTTTGTGTAAGAGAAGCTCATCTGAAAATAAGGTTGACTTGATCTTGGAGGGGTCTCAGTCTTGGGTCTAAAAGCCTAAAGGTCTTGGAATTCGTCATTTGAAGATTCTATAAGAAGAGAAGAATTTCTTGTGGGTTTTTCTCTCTAGGAGAGGTTTCCTCCTTCATTCCAAATCTCACACTCTAGTGGAAGACATCATTTGTTGAGAATTTAGTAGGGTAGAGTTTAATTCAATTCTCTTCTTGATAACTGCTTGTGTTATACTTGTTATGATTCTATTACTTAGATCTTATCTTCAGTAGCTTATTATGTTTTTCATCAAGTCAATTATCAAAACACAAGAGACACAGAATTTTGGCTCTTCAAGCCAGGGCCAAAACCTCTCCCTCTTGGAGAGGAAAACCCGAAATTAATTATTCTTCTAGACCTTAAATTGACAAGTACCATGACCATGACACGGACCCTTGACACCAATATGCCTCCAATACCTTGTCACTGCTCTTTCTTGGATCCTTATGTTGATCTTCTTTTTCTGCACCGTATTGCACCAGTGCTACACCAGTACTAGGGACTGAGCTTGAACTTTAGTGAATACTCCCTCAATCTTGTTCTCTTTGATAATCTAAACCAAGACCCCTTAACTTTGCTGTAGAAACTTCTTCCTCACACTTCCTTTTAGCACTTGATGACACTGTCTTTTCTTGAAGTGATATTTGACCTTCCTTGGATGAGAGAAGTGGGTACAAACTCCTACTCATTTTCCTGGACAACCTTCTTAATTGTGGTATATTCCTCCTCCTTTATACACTATAATTCGTGTACTTATTAAAAAATTTAACCCAAGAACATACCCTTCTATTTTGCTAAGATGTGACCCTCCTTCGTACCAACTACAATCCCGAATTGACCTTCGTCCTACCTCAGTGTTGTCCTTTTCTTGTGCTGAATCGTCCCTTCTATCTTCACTGGAAAGTCACCCTTTCTCTTGTAATCACATAACTGATCCAAACCTTTTCTTGTCCGAAATATCAGAGATGTCCCAACTGATTGGTGATGAATGAGGCTGCAAACTTGTCTATATGTAGGGATAATATTAACCTCTCTAGGCTGACTTGATCATCTGCTATAAGGCCGAATTTCCAAGGAGGTGTATCTTCCATATTTGAGCCGGCTTACAAGGAGATTTTGACAAGGTCTTGGAGCATATTATTTACATCAATAATTGATATTCACAAGTGTAACACTTCTTTATATACATGACTATTTAATGATATATATTTATGACAAGATGACAAACCCCTAAAGACATCAACAAGAAGTATTTGACCTATAATAAAATCATCCTTGCTCATGAAACCCATGAGACAAGTATTACAAAATCTGCCTACAACGAAATTTGCTGCAAAATAAAGAAGATAATCAGGCTCCACACCAAACAACAACGTCCTCATGTTGTCACAAATGGTTAACCCTACTCTATGATGTGTTAAGCTCTGCCAACAATTACGTAAACTTCAGATTTGAGATGATCGACCATGGGGATTTTGTTGACGAATTGATTACAAGTGGCACTGATAGACCCACGATCCTACACCATGACGGTCTTTCAAGAATTCCCAAAACTTGTTGAATGGTTGGACCTCGTTCTTCATGGCTTAAATCATGTGTCGTTGACCAAGTTGCGAATTCGGATAGGAGCCCGATTTTCCAAAACCAATCGCCTTGAATATGCACAGACACTACAGGGAACTGGTTATACTTTCTTCTAACCAGAGTAATGGTTGTGATTGAAAAAGATAGACCTCGTTGCCACAAGATCATGGGCTTGAAAAATTTCCATAGACACCACTGCTCTCAACTCGTTTTTACCATCCAAAATTTTCTTGCAAAGACAAAAACATTGTTTTTTTCCAAAGAATTTTGCTTGTTGACCACTGGAGTGGCACCTGATGATTATATGAAGACTCCATGCCCAAGGATGAACCAAATGACACGTGTACCAGAAGATATCATCAGATATCATTATATCACCAGAGTTTTTAAAATCTACTTCTACTTTTCATCATTTTCTCTCGTACCCAGATTCCACGCCCTACGGGGAATTATAATAAGTGATGCTAGTAATGATGAGATTTGTAGTCAGTATTGAGTCAATAATAGGCTTAGGTAGTCTGGGACCTACCTCTACAATTGGGAGAGGAAAGGTAGTTGGATTGACTTGTTGGCTCTAGCATCTCCTTTCACTTACATGCATGTTTTAAATTGGTAATTAACATAGCCACACATCTCATTTACTTTTCTCAAATTTGCTAAAGTTCTTCAAACTTGCACCATTTACAACAAGTGTTTCTACAAGTCTCAAATTACATTTTTGCAAAGCAATTTACTTTCGTTTTGTGCAAGCTTCTTCATTATTTTGTTTTAACAAGCTCTGATATACTTGGCTTGGCTATTGTCTAAATCATCTATGTTTTATGGTTGTGCAACAGTTCCATTTTGAAACATATTTGAAGCATTGTGTATTTGGGCAATTTAGCTGTCAAAACAATCATTTACTTCCATGTCAAGCAATTTTTCTTTCATTTTCTCAAATTTAAGAGTTTTTTTCGCAAGCCTATTTTGAATACAAATCTTGAGTTGCAATTTATTTTACATGCAAATTAATTGCTCATAATCATCAAGCTTTTAGTTGGTCATCGATTTATCATAACTCAAAGCAAATACTTTCATTTCACAATCTCATATGTTATGAAGCTTATGAAATCTTGTGTTTTGGAGCATATTTAATTAAAGCATCTCTATATTTTACATAACACTTGCAAAATTACTTGAATATCTCATAGTAGGCATTCTAACTTAGTTTCATATTTAAAATTTACCCCCAAGCATAAGCTTGGTTGATAGAAATTATATAGAAAAATACTTCTTTGGTAATTTCTTCCATTTGGTACGAAGTAAGGTAAAAACGTGTGACCCTGCAGTTACGAAGGTGGTTGTCCCCTTGCACGCGCTGGCTCATAAGACTCAGGGGACGAGTATTTTTAATGACAACCACGTGTCCTTGCCCCCTCTTTCTTAAAGTCACCCCAATTTTTACCCCTTGGTAAGAGCACAAGAAGAGGACTTCTCACCTAGATTAGGCATTTTAGATTAAAAGTAACCAAGATTAATTGCATCCAAATCTAGTGTAATTGCATCTCATGTTAATACACCTAATGGTTTTACTTGCAATTGTTTATTCCTTTTTTCATTGTTGAAATTGAATACTTTTTTGTGGAAAGCATTTTTTTTATCTACATTTTGCAAGTAGAACACTAATTGTTTCCTTTTGAACAAGATAACTTCTCATGCTTTGATTCATAAATCTATTTATCTTGAAAGCATTTACAATATCTTGTGCTAACATTTTCTTGTTTCACTTTCATGATTACTTTTTGTTTTGCGTTTGAAATCATTTTACTTCATTTAAGCAAATACATTTTCATTTCAAAGAGCAATACTTTGTTTCCTTTTGAACAAGATAACTTCTCATGCTTTGATTCATAAATCTATTTATCTTGAAAGCATTTACAATATCTTGTGCTAACATTTTCTTGTTTCACTTTCATGATTACTTTTTGTTTTGCGTTTGAAAGCATTTTACTTCATTTAAGAAAATACATTTTCATTTCAAAGAGCAATACTTTTAAGGCACTGGTTTTCATATGTTTTATGCTTATTTAAATTATGTATTGATGGTTATTGCTCATAACACTTTTTGCTTATAAACCTTAAGTGGTAATCTATTTAACTCTAACAACTCTCCTAGAAACTCACATCTTTTAAATTAGTTTTCCATTTAGGGACCACCCCCTTAGCTGACCTAGGAGAGAGCTAAAATGAAGAGAGTCGAGATGAGTGTGACAGTCTCTTCTCTCAGATCCTTGCCACCAACCACACCTTGTGGGGTTGAAGGATTTTTCCACTGACTTGTAGGTAGGTGTAGGCGGCAAGGAGCAATAACATCACCCAAATTAGAGATCTGTCATCATAGAACTGGCTCTTCGTATAGAATAACCCTGCTCCCAAACAGACAAAAGAGAGAGAAAACAAACAGACAGAAGAGGAGAAAAGGGTCAACTAGGGTGGAATATTTCACCACATAAATTGACAAGGGAGAAAAGGGGTCTTAAAACCCTTAAAGAAATTACCCAAAATAGAATGAGATAATTCACACTTGATGATCCAAATGAATCCAACCCTCCTTTTATTTATAGACTTCCTTATGGGGTTTCACTTTCTGAATTGCTGCAAAATATATTGTTGTAAAATATATTGCAAGCATGAGAATAAGAGGCAGAGTCCTTGATCTGCCTACCGATGCAGATCTCCTGAAGAAATTTAACAAGTGTTAGGTGCGGGCTAAGCACCTGATCATGGATGGAGTGAAGGATCACGTGGTCCCTCATATTGTCCGGAAGAACACAAAAAATGAGATGTGTACCACATTGAACACGATGAATTAGGGAAGCTTTGTCTAGAGGAAAATGCTTCTGGAGAATTAGATGCGGTTGTTCTAGATGCAGAAGGGAGACGAAATGGATCCCTTCCTCTTTAGACTTCAGACTATCAGGGACTAGTTGATTGCTATGGGGAAAACTCCGGATAAAGGGCTCATGGTGATGACTGCCCTGAATGTAGTCACCGATGAATGGGAAATGTTTGTCCAAAGCATCTTGGGCAGAGCAGCGTTACCATCAGGGGTGGATATGTGGGCAATCCTCCGCCAGGAGGAAATCAAGAGAATAACCAAGAAGCAAAGCAGCGACAGTGGAGTCAAAGTAAAGAAAGAGGAGGAGGATGCAATCCTTGCATCTAAGGGACATAGGCAGCAAGGGAAGAAGAAGCAGGACCTTTCAAAGGTCCGGTGCTTTAAATGTGGCGAACTTGGACACTTTGCTAGCTCTTGTCCTAAGAGGAAGGCCAAAGAATCTTCTGATTCCAAGGCAACAACAACGAAAGGGGACGATGGCAGTGACGATGACGTAGCGATGAGTGCTCATGAACCAAGGAAGTGGGGTGATATTGATTTGTAGAGAAGCTATAGATGGCGGTAGGATCCTTGAGGTGCCCATACCCTTGGATCACATACGTGTGCTATGGAGCAGTGGCAGGATGACTGGAGTAGTGGGTGCAGAAGATCACAGTGAAGCAGAGGCAGAGCTAGAACGCTGAATTTTGGAGCAGCGCAGAGGAGAGGCAGCAGCAACAGCGCAAAGGCTGATGGGATTTCAACAGCGTAGAGGCATTGCTTACGCAGTCCAGTGCAACATACAACGTAGCTCAGCAGCAAAGGGAGCTTCAATGATGAGTTGTAGCCCAACTGTCTTGTCTGTATGTGTTTGGGTTATAGTATTTCAGTTGCTTACTTCTCAGCAATTGAGTTGCAGTGCAACAGTTAGCAGTGGTAGTGCTATGGGAAGGATGATGCAACGATTTGAGAGGGAATTGTAGTACAGATGTATCAGTGTCAGTGGTAGTGACATGGGAAACAGTACAGCGAGAAACAATGCAGTGGATGGAGGGCAGCAGGCCAAGCATCAGCAGTGTGGAGATCGATGTCGAGATCAGGTGATGCTTCAGTGTGGAAGTATTGCTGGAGCATACTCCTCAATAACAGGGAGTGTTGAGATTTTGGGGTAGCATCGAGTGTGTTATAGCTCCGAAAATTTGTGGAGGGGCTAAGACACACGAGATCTCCAAGACCCAGAAAGCGTTTGGAGAAATTCATCCAGTGTAATAGTTATTCAAATAATTAAATTTTTTAATGGGGACCCTAAGTCTAACTTAGGGAAATTGAAAAATTAAAGTGAATTAAATTACACATGTGATGAAATGTTCTAAGTTACGTGGATCAAGATTTCTTTTAATCTCAGTCGTGGATAAGAGATTAGATCATGACCGTTGGTTTCCCAACCAGAAAAGTATAAAGGAAAGGCTTGGGGTTAGTTGGAGAACATACACACACATTGCAGAGCACTGAAGCTAAGTCGGATTTCTCGGGTGGGGTTTGCTGAGAAATTCAAAGTGAATTTGCAGTGCAATATTGAGGGGCAATGATCGGCAAGGAATGATCTGATCCAAGGCCGAGAATACAACAGCAGAGAGGCAGCTTGTACCAAAAAACGCAGAGGCTATCCAGACGGACGCAGTCCAGCCAAGACCACGCAGAAGACTGCGCAGAGGCTGTGTAAGCCCATTCTGGGTGACGCAGGCCCAACAAGGGCAACGCAGGGGCCAGAAACACCCAGCCAGGGTGTTGTTCAGTAAATCTGTGTAATTTTGTCACATCTGCGTGCTGTTCAGTAAATGATCTATTGATGTGTAGGCTGCAGTTTGTATTTTCTTTAATGTTTTTTTGAATACTTCAGATTATTAACTTGTTAATTAACCAAACAAGGAGGCAATGTAGATCAAGATAGTGCAGTAGGGTTTCTGTTTTGAAACTTTCACAGATAGATCTTCTGGCTATATTTTTATTCCTTCTTTACTTTAGCTTTGATACCATGTTAGAAACTCGGAAAGGCAAAAATATTTTCTTATGTTGATAATTACTTGTGAAATTTTAGTGTTCTTATTAACTTCTTTATGTTCTTTCTTTATCTTTGTTTCACCAAGCAATTAACAAAAGCAAAACACGAAGATCAATGGACACCAGATGTAGGCACTCAACCAGGGCTAAAACCCCTATATAGGGGAAAACCCAGTCAGAACTCTTCCTTCAGTAGATTCAAAAATTATATAAGCCAAGACCTTAGACCAAAAAACCTTCCTTCTCCACCAAGTGAGCCTTCCAAGATGGAGGAGGCCTAATTGACCTATTATACAATAAAATAATTTTCTTCTTTGACAAATAATTCCCAAGAAGGGCCATTTACAATATGACATGGACAAGGACACTTGACATAAAACCTAGAAGCCTTCAATGGAGGCATTGACCTAAAAACAATTGACCCAAGCATGAAATCCATGCTTTAATAAGTCAAATTTTTAAATAATAAAATTTATTTTTCTTTTATTTTGACAAATACATTTCATTATGACTCAAATACAATTATGAAGACTAACATTAGTTACATTCTTCAACTGGGGATGTCTTCCTATTCCCTACTCCATCGTCTAGGCTAACTCCTAGCGAAGCTAAGGGGCGTAGTCCTTAAAGAAGAAAACTAAGGCTTGATTAGTGCTATGCTAAACAAGTTCTAGGAGTTAGTATGTGTAAACATTTGGCAGCTCATGGATGAATTTCTCCTAGAAGAAATCATAACTTTCAGTTTTGTTTGAACCACCTATAAGAAAATTTCATTTATGACAATTCTAATATGACTTTTCAAAAATAGTAAGTCACATCTCAATTTGGAAGTGACTTTCCAAAAATAGAAAGTAATGTCTAAATGATCAAGGATGATCTTGAGATATGGAATCAACTTTAAAATCAAATCAACCATGATTATACAAGTCAAGACTTAATATTTTATCCTTATTAGTATTATTATTATTATTATTATTATTCTGATACTATTATTTATAAAATAGTCTAAAGTCATTCAATTTAATGGATTAATAAAAACAAATTCTCAATAGACTCATGGAATAAGTCAATTAAATTGAGAATCTCTTACTGGTAAAATCAAACTTCTCTCTTGGAATAAAATAGTAACTCCACACTTAAGAGAATGTAAATCTCCCTCACTAATTTGATGTATGGAAAAAGTGTAACTCCTCATTAAATGCACTTGTAACTTCCTCACTCAATTCAATTTGTAACTCTCACTAAATATTCTCTCATGTCAAAGTGTAATTTTTTCTATCCCTAATTCGAATTGTAACTCCTCAAGACAAGTGTACCTCTCTCTCTATTCTTAGGATGAGTTACACTTCTTCTCAAGTAACTCCTCCCTCATGGAATTCGATTCTCCTATTGTTGGCTCAAGGCATGAATTCATTTTGTAACTCCTCTCCTTACTCATCTTTTTAAGCAAGAGAAAGTGAGAGTTTAGTGTAGCATGTTCATTGTGAAGAATGAGAGCAAGTGTTGAGTGTGTGCAAGAAAAGTGTGAGAACAAGTGAAGAGCAAGAGCAAGGGAAGAGTTGGAGCAAGTGTGAAGGACAAGATCTGATCAAGAGGAGGAGATCTTCAAGCAAAGAGAAAGAGCACTTCAACTACAAGTTGATAAGACATTGGTGACTTTATTCATTCTCATTCTCTTTCTCTCTTTACTCCGCTGAGCAATTGAAGAAATCTAATAGAAGAAAAATCATTTGGGTTTTTACCCTTGAGGGGTTTTGTCCTGGTCATTGGACCTAAATCTTAGTGTCTCATATTTGTGCTTGGCTGTCTTTATATGATCCTTAAGTTTATGTTTATCTACAATTGTTGATTTGAAAAGTTTTGAAGAAGAAATCTGCATTCTAAGTAATTGTAACAACATAGAACATTTAGTTTTTTGCAAAGTAATTTCAAGTCCCAACATAGAACATTCAATTTTATACAAAGTACATTCAACTTTCTGCAAAATACATTCATTTTTCTACATAAAAATTTCAAGTTTTTGTAAAGAATTTAAAGTCTCTACATAGAACTTTCAGATTTTAACATGGTATCATAGCCTTGTTGAAGACAAGTCGAAGGAGTCCAGAGATCTCACTTGTTGCCAAAGTTTTCTGATCAAGATGGCTTCGTCCTACTTCAAGGTAGAGAAGAAGATGAATGATGCTTCAAACTTTGTTCCATGGAAAACAAGGCTAGATATCACTCTTGAAGAACATGAAGTTTTGGAGTATGTTGAAGGCACAGTAGCTGATCAAGCAGAGAATGCAAGTGTTGTTGTCAAATCTGTTGTGTAACCAGCTCCAAAAATAGAAGAAAAGAGATATCAACACCTTATAAATAAGCCACTTCAAGGGGGAAACTTCCAATACATTACATAAATGAAAAATTCTTGGATGATACAATTTACAAAACCTCCTTTCTATATATAGGAGTCCATGGGGCCATAATGTAATCCTAGTGGGCCACAATGTAATCCTAGCCGACCTAACAATAATAATTTAAGGGCACAATAATAACAAAATGGGGGTTACAAGGGTACAATAATAACAATAAGGGGGGTTACACTAACAACAATAAGGGGCTATACTAGTAATATAGGGACCTAACATGCCCCTCTCCTTCACAAAAGTGTTGTCCTCAACACTTGAGTAGCTCTGGGTGCTTCTGTATAAAATTCTCATCCTCCCATGTAGAATCTTCAGTGGGTAAGTTCTTCCACTTGATGAGATACTCTGAAATTGATCGATTCCGTAGCCGTCGAGTTCTTGTTTCCGTGACTGCTTCAGGTTCCAATATGATTTTTCCTTCCTCATCAAGTTCTGGCAATATTGTTTGAACTGGAAGATTTTCACCTATAACCTTCTTTAAGCATGAAACATGGAAAACTGGATGTACTCGCGAAGAAGTAGGAAGCTCCAATTTGTATGCCATAGTACCAATCTTTTGCAACACTTTGTAAGGACCATAGTACTTTCGTGATAGTTTATTATCCTTCTTAGCTTGCTCGAGGGACATTTGTTTGTATGGTTGTAGCCGTAAAAATACCCAATCTCCTACATCAAAACTTCTCTCGCTGCGATGTTGATCTGCCTGTTGTTTCATTCGGTTTTGTGCCAAATTCAGGTTATCCTTTAAGAGTTGGAGAACTTCTTGCTGATGCTCGATGTGATCTTCCACTGCTTGAACCTTCGAATTTTCCCTTAAATATGATGTGATGGATGGTGGATGATATCCACAAAGTGCCATAAATGGGGTCATTTTTGCTGCAGTATGGAAGGAAGTGTTATACCACCATTTAGCAAGAGGTAACCACTTGACCCACTGTGTTTGTTTATCAGATATAAAACAACGAAGATATCCTTCCAAACATTTATTTACTATCTCAGTTTGACCATTAGATTGAGGATGATAAGATGAGGTATGAGCTAATTGACTACCCAAACAAGAAAATAACTCTGTCCAAAAAATTCCAGTAAAAATGGGATCTCTGTCGCTCACAATAACCCTTGGGATTCCATGTAGCTTTTGAATTCTATCCATAAATGTAGTAGCAACTGTACTTGCTTTAAATGGATGAGATAATGCACAAAAGTGTGCATACTTGGTAAGTCTATCAACTACCACCATGATGACACTCTTTCCTTCGGACTTAGGTAAACCTGTGATAAAATCCATTGAAATCTCCTCCAAACGTTGACTTGCAATGGATAAAGGTTGTAGAAGACCCGAGGTCTTAATTGTCTCAACTTTATTCTGCTGGAAAACCAAACATTCCGCCACAAAATTTTGAATATTATATTTAAGGCCATCCCAAAAAAATTCTTTCTTCACCCTGTGGTAAGTTTTTAAAAATCCTGAGTGTCCTCCTAAAGGAGAAGTGTGCAATTCCAAAAGAATCTTTTATTTTAGTTGGGAATTATTACAAAGATATAAGCGATCTTTGTACCATAAGGAATCATTTTTCCAACTAAATGTATCAGATGTACTAGGATCTTGCTGCAACTTTGAATGAGTGTCCATACATCTTTGTCCTTCTTCCATTCATCTCTTGCTTCAGTTATCCAATCTGGTTGGATAATAGAAATGGCACAAAGCAATGCTTCCACCTCTTCATTCTTTCTTGAGAGTGCATCTGCAACAACATTAAGCTTTCCTTTTTTGTAGATTATTTCAAAGTCATAACCCAATATCTTTGTGACCCATTTTTGCTGCTCTTCTGAAGATAGTCTTTGTTCCAAAAAGTGTTTAAGACTATCATGATCAGTTTTTACCTTGAAGTTTCTTCCCATTAGGTAAGGTTGCCATTTCTTTAGTTCATGTAGTATTGCTAACATTTCCTTCTCATAAATAGCTTTCTGTAAATACTTTCCTTTGATTGGATGACTTTCAAAAGCAATGGGTCTTCCTTCTTGCATTAAAACAACACCATTTCCATTTCTTGAGGCATCACATTCCACAATAAAGGTTTTTGTGAAGTCTGGCATAGCTAAGACCGGTGCTAGGCACATTGCCTCTTTAAGATGTTCAAAGGCCTTAGTTGCTTCAGGAGTTCATGAAAATGCATCTTTCTTCAATAATGTTGTTAGAGGTGCTGCTATTCTCCCATAATTCTTAACAAACTTGCGATAATACCCTATTAACCCGAGAAATCCTCACAACTGCTTTATGGTCATGGGGACTTTCCATTCCTTAATGGCTTTAATTTTGTTAGGGTCTACTTTAACACCCTCGTGAGATATAATATGACCTAGATATTCCACCTCTTGTACTCCAAAGAAACATTTGGATGTTTTTGCATATAATTGTTTCTCCCGCAATAGTTTGAGCACCCTGTCAACATGTTCAACATGATCCTTCCAAGACCTGCTGTAGATTAGTATATCATCAAAAAATACTAGCACAAATTTTCTAAGGAAGGGTTTGAAAATGGAATTCATCAACCCTTGAAATGTAGAAGGTGCGTTGGTAAGGCCAAAAGGCATGACCAAAAATTCATAATGACCCTCATGAGTTCGAAATGCTGTTTTTGGAATATCTTCAGTCTTCATTCTAATTTGATGATATCCCGAACGAAGATCCAACTTGGTAAAATAAATTGCTCCATGTAATTCATCCAATAATTCATCAATCACAGGAATGGGAAATTTATCTTTAATGGTGAGCTTATTGAGCTCCCTATAATCCTGACACATTCGCCATGATCCATCCTTCTTGTGTACCAATACTACAGGAGCAGAGAAAGAACTTTGACTAGGTTGAATTATACCCGCCTCTAACATTTCCGCAATCATACGTTCAATTTCGCTCTTTTGGAAGTAAGGATATCTATAAGGCCTGATGTTTGGAGGAACACTTCCTGGAATCAAATGAATAGCATGATCATGATCACGAATAGGTGGAGTCCTTTGGGAGTTTCAAACACCTTGGAATGATTGTCCAAGACTTGTTGGAGATCTGCAGAAATAGATGATTTTGATGTTGGAACTTCTAGTGAGCATAATTGTGCAATTACGCCTCGCTGTTCTTTCTTTAGAAGCTTTGTCATGACATTAGAGCTTATTATCCTTCCTCGCTTCCCCACAATACCCCGTAATTCGACTTCCTTTCCTTCTGAAAAAAATTTCAAGAAAAGTTCTTGAAAATTAAAAGCTACCGTCCCCAAAGATTGTAACCATTGTACTCCTAGTACAACATCAGCACCTCCCATAGGAATGGAAAGCATTGGACTAGTCAATACATATTCCCCCATGGTTATCTTGATATTATGGCATTTTCCAGAGCAATTTATAATTCCTCCATTTGCAACCATCACTTGACATTTTGGTGCTAGGTATAGGAAACAATTTAATTCCTTGGCTACCTTACAATTAATAAAATTATGGGTGCTACCTGAATCAATCAACACTATTACCTTTTTCTTCTTGATATGTACTTCTATCTTGAGAGTTTGAGGAGTGGTAATTCCTGCCAGTGCATTACACGATATGGTCGGATTCATTTCTTCCCCTTCTATGGTTGGTTCCTGGTTTATATCCTCTTCTTGTTCATTTTATTCTTCTTCTTCACAATCTATTTAAAATAATTTCTTCTCAGCACACTTATGACCTTTAGTGTATTTGCTATCACAGCTGTAGCAAAGCCTTTTTTACTTTTTTCTTCCAATTATTGTGGTGTCAACGTTGTAGGTTGTGGAAATCTAGGCATAGCAACACTTCCTTCTTTATAGAAGTGAGTGGTAGGCTTCCTTGTCGCCATAATTTTACATTCAATTTTTCTTGCCAACCTGAATGTCTTCTCCAATGAATCAGGTTCCAAAACGTGAACTTCATGTTGGATGTCAGGGAAAATTTTAAGAACCCCCCTAAATTTATATATATAATAAATGGGCGAATCCCCATGATACATAGGAAAAATGGAAGGCGATTTTATTAATAATATAATATGTA